>JAYJMH010080773.1:0-10161 GCA_036873815.1 Phacellophora camtschatica | reverse complement strand
CTCCCAGATACGAAGCCAAGATACCTAATAACATAAAGACCACTCCCATATACTAAGCCAAGATACCTAATAACATAATGGCCACTCCCAGATACGAAGCCAAGATACCTAATAACATAAAGACCACTCCCATATACTAAGCCAAGATACCTAATAACATAGAGACCACTCCCATATACCAAGCCAAGATACCTAATAACATAAAACCACTCCCATATACTAAGCAAAGATACCTAATAACAGAGAGTTGTTGACCCTTAATGAAGAAAAGACTGATGAGATTTCAGTACATGGGATTAAGTTTGATCGTAAAAGCAAAGGCTGTTTATAAAACCAAAAACCGTTATTGAAAAAACTCTCAGTAGAGTTAAGAGATTTAAAAATTAAATTGTTGCGTAAGATTTGTTTGCTTACATCCTGGAGAGATTTTCTCTTTTAAGAATTATTGTTTATTTCAAAAACACGAAAATTTAACGTTTTTAAGTGCACTGAGCGTATACCAGTAAAAAAGTTCAGCACACTTATAAAGGAGGTGCACTTACATGCCTGGTAACTTTCGGGTAGCTTTTACTGAACAGGAATTTATTTGTCAGGTTTTCAAATAAAATATCATAATCGGATTGCATGTGGTGAAACAGATTTATCGTTTATAATTCTTTTTACACCGCAAGTAATGATTAATGTTTTGCTGTTTCTTCGCATAAGCCCTCGGGGGCTTATTTTGCAAAAACATTTTGGGGTGGAGGCTTATTTAGGAGGGGGGCTTACTAGAGGGGGGGCTTACTTGATGCTGGTCAGTATGCTTAAAACAGTAGATATATTGTAAATATACTTAAAACAGTCATATCTTGTGTATTTTGTGTATAACAGCAATGAATCGATAACTTTGATAACTTGATTAAAAGTGATAACTTTGATAATTGAAAACAAATTATTTTCAATTTAGGTCATACACGTACTCAGGTGCGTGCAATACGTAAGTTCAATAAGTGCGTTCGATTCTAAAAGTACGTCTTGTTGGACTAATTACGACATTACATTCGTCACAACTTGATCGGCATTAGCAACCAAATTTGAGAAAATGTTATGTGGAATGTTTATTGTCATTAGTTGGAATTATTGATAGATCGGTTCTCTGCAGAAATTTGTTTTCTGTGAAAATCATACTTTTAAATGCACTTTCATACAGTCTGTATTGCTTATATCGTATAAACTGTTAGTTTCTTATCATTCTGCTATCGGTGTGTTTTTTACGGTTGTAATATTGGCACAAAACAATGTTTCTTAGCCACTGACTATGTGACTAAGACTATTTTCATCGGCATGTCATTATGACTGTGAATGCTCTCATTGTAGAAATGTTTTTTTAATCATGTTACTGTGATAATATGATTTTTCACCTTTTGTTTTAAAACTTCACTGGACCTAACAGTAACGTTGCGTTTTGATAAAGAACAATAATGAAGTCCACAATGAAACATTAGTTTTGTATTTTCGGATAAATGTGAAACGAAATGTTTGTGTAGATATTAGACCATGACCTGGAGATCACACACACCATCTCCAGATACATGACAAATGACAGTTGGAAATTTCGTTCTAAAAAAGTACTTTGAAATGTGTATTTTAAGAACGAATAATATTTTTCATATATATGGAGATAGTGTGTGTTATTCTCCAGGCCTCGATCTAGTTCCTAACATATTTTTGGGTATTGTTGTATTCATCTGTTTAAATGAGTCAGTTTTAGCTTAAAAATGAGTATAGATTTGATAACATTGGAGGATTTAAGAACATCTTTAGTATAGAAAATGAGCAGAAAAGGAATTTATTGGTGCGAATTTAGAGTAAATTTAACAATATAAAACAATTTCAACAAATTTAGACAAGCAAAAGTTTATAAATCATGTTTTATTCTTATTTTAGATGACATCAGAGAATACTTTGGTGAAACGATTGCTCTCTATTTTTCCTTTCTTGGATTCTACACTAAGTTTCTAATTCCACCATGTTTGGTTGCATTATGTCACAAGTTCTTCATTACTGACGCTCACGAGGAAGAGAATGCTTGGTTTGCTGCATTGAATCTTATTTGGGCGACTATTTTCTTGGAGATTTGGAAGCGAAAGTGTTCTACTATCGCGTTTGAGTGGGGAACTCTTTGGAAAAACAAAGGTAATTTTGAAATGTATCTGATTACATTTACAAATACTAACTGATAGTGAAGAATTTGGAAATTAATTATTAAATTAATTTGGAAAACAAATATTTGAGTTACTTGTCGTAACAAGATGGTTTTTGATCCTCGTGAAGAATGTAGGCATACCGGAATACAAGGACCCAGGACCCTAGAGAGAACCCAGGACCCTAGAGAGAACCCAGGACCCCAGAGAAGACCCAGGACCGGGTGTGTCATTTTTATGTCATACAAACTTGAACTTTGATTCTTGAATAAGAATGGGTTTTTGTTGTGTTTTTTCAGTATTTAAAGTGTAGGTACTCCTCAAAAAGTGGGTCATGGTCCTGGGTCCTCCCCAAATTTGGGTCACTGTCCTTGTTCTGGGCCCTTGTTTTCCGGTATGCCTATATCTTACACTTTGTATCGCAATCGTTTGAGTTACAAGAAACGAAACTACAATCTTTCGTTTTTGTATTTTTTGGATTCGATAAAGTGCATTCAGAAGCTTAGATTTTATTCCAATGTGGAAAAGAAGTACCTCATGCTATTTCTCTGGCTAAAATGTCTATATTAAAAGTTTCAACATTTCATCAAAGTTATGAAGTTTTTAACTGTTACTCTTTGCAGGCATTCTCGTATTAATCGTTATTTTAGTGAGGACATAAATGAGTTTTTGGTTGTTTGTGTCTTTTTATATTGTAACATTTATTTCCAAGAAACTAAATTTTAAATAAATTTTTTGCTTCATTAGGTAGGGTCCTTCAAAAAACTATAATTGGTGACTACACGTTTTTTTTTATATAAGAAACCTTAATTTCAAATCGAGGCTGGAAGTTCCTTAATTTTTTCATGAATTTTTATAATTGTGTACCTCCTATATGCTTCTGAAAAACCTTAAAATCACTTTTCAAGACATGCTCTAAACATCTGCACATTAAATTTCTACTTAGTGTAACCACATTTTGAGACACGAAAATCATTTACCCAAATTTCATGCTGGAGTTCCTCATAAAGGTTTTCCTTATATAAAAGAGCATATATTAAGAGGTGTCTTCTATCCTTGCAAAGAGCATATATTAAGAATTTCTCTTCTATCCTTGCGCGCCATATTTAATGACTGGCCCATGGAAGATTTAATGTCGTAATTGGTAGTTTTTACTTTTTTAGAAATTTGGTGAGGGTTTGCCAATGCTACAGTAATAGTCGTAATCAATGTGGATTGTAGTTTTTTTAGATATGGAAAGCAGGCTATCGTACGATGATGAGTACTTTGTACTTTTAATTCTAAGATAATCGAGAAATGGTTTCACTTTGGAATGCTTTTGTTGTTTGTTTTAAATCCTTGTTGCATTCTAACTTGTTGATACTGATAGATATTTTACGGGAGAGGTTTAAAACAACCATAGACGTGGTTTCTAGCTATTTATGCAGTTTTTGTTTTCACCAAAATGTGAATTAGGTGAGAATGCTTTTAATTTACGAAGAATTTAATTTCAACATTTGAAATGAAAAGACGATATCGGGTGGACCAAAAGAGTTCCGCCGTTTGCTGGGTTATCCTGTAAATTCTGTTTTTTACAAAACCGTGAAAATGACGCAGACAAATTCCCGAAGATTAACTTTTTTGGTTATTCAAACGTAACAGCCTTTGTTTTGAATTACCACAGTTCTATACTTCACATCTGTCTGGTGGACTTCATGTAGCAGCATTGAATTTACGGAATGGATTTTCCATAAATCTTTCAATTCATTTACAAATTTATAGAAACATCTGCGTTGTTTTTATGGCCTGGTAACAAACGGAATTGCAGAATAGCCCAGCAATTCTGCGGAGCATTTTTTAGTCCAACCGGTAAATAATATGTATAAATAAAATACACAAAATATGCAACCAACATTACTAATTGTATTTGTTTGTTTTATTTCTAGATGAATCTCGTCTTGTTGAGCAGCCTCGTGCTGAATTTAAAGGCGAAAAAAGAATCAGTCCCATCACAGGGCTACCAGAGCCATATTATCCGACTTGGAAAAGTAGAGTAAAGATGTATTGCGTATCATTTCCATTGTTGCTGCTTTGTCTGAAATTTGCCTTTTTAGGGATGTGGCTATATTTGGATTTTCAGCAAATTATGAAGAATACTTACCGTAATAAAACTGGATTTATGGTTGAGATCATCACTGCGCTTCCCAGTGTTCTTTACGGGGCTGTTATATTTGTGCTTAACACGCTGTACAGCAGAATTGCTACAAAATTAAACGACTGGGGTACGTAATCAATTATTAGACTTTATATTTCTTTAGAATTGCTATTAATCTGAATTAGACGCCTCGTTAAGTTAAGAATTAGCACTTTGAATATGGTCACTCGCCACAATATTTTGTCGCACCAATCAAATAGCAAGTAACTGAAATATTGTGATTTGATTTGCTAACCATAAAATGTTTTGAAAAAAGGCTGCAATGAAAAGCAATGTTTGCTTAAATGAAATCAAGACAAACCTTATTTGCCCAATTTGTTATACCATGTTTTGTCACGAAGTTGCTTATTGGTGTTCAGTAATTGAATATAGGAGCCAAAGTGTAGATCTGAATTACCAGACGCTATGCTGTGACTGCGACTGACTGCGACTGCAACTGTAACATAATGATAATCTCATTCAGGTGTACGATGGCCTAATTTAGGCTAAATATCACTCACAGCAAAGCGCTTAAAAATCCCAGGGGGGAGGCAGTACCACTTACTTTCAATACATTTTTTGGTCTAGGATTTCAATTTCGATAACATGTTTTTAGGTCTGAATATGTTTTTCAAAATAATACCATTTTGGCACTAAAATTTTAAAAATCTGATATTTTTTAGTAAAATATTACGAAATAGCATAGAAATGTTAATGAAAAGATGTTACAGGCAGCAAAATGTCATCATAACATGTGCTCTACTGTTATATTTTTGTTTTTCTTATGACTATGGCCTCCAAATATGTAATTATCTAATTGCAAATACCAGGAATTATGCAATCAGTGTAATCATTAGGGCCTATTTACACGAGTGAGATATTCCGGCTTAGCGAGATATATCGGCAAGTCGAAATATCGGCTTAGCGAGATATATCGGCAAGTGTTTCTTTTGGTGTTTCTCTCCGTGTTTCTTTCCGGGAGACAACACTTCGTGGGGACTACACTTTGTCGTCGTCGCGGTTTCAAAGCATGGTCGCAAAACTAGTCCTGGACTGCTCTTTGTCGTCGTCGCGATTTCAAAGCATGGTCGCAAGACTAGTCCTGGACTGCTCTTTGTCGTCGTCGCGATTTCAAACCGGGGTCTGAATTCTGCGACCATGCTTTGTCAAAGCGGGGCCTGAATTTTACGACCATGCTTTGTCAAAGCGGGGTCTGAATTCTGCGACCATGCTTTGTCAAAGCGGGGCCTGGATTTTTCGACCATGCTTTGTCAAAGCAGGGCCAGCATTTTGCGACCATGCTTTCAAATCTCGACGACATAGCCTCACGACGACGACAAAGAGCACTCCAGGACTTGTTTTGCGACGACGACAAGGTGTACTCCCCCCGAATTCTTTTTGACCCCCCCGCTCCATAATAGTAGCAATGTCCTTGCGTGAGGCTAATAATTCGGGCATAGTCCAATAACAAGACCCAGGACTATAGGACCATGGGACCATTGGACCATTGGACCATGAATCAACCGGACCATGGGGAATCTCCTAATATTTTGCATAAGTTTGCAGCAGGAATCTTGTAATGGCGGCAATACTTGTTACCATCGTGTACAAAATAGTTGTGGTAATGGCGGCCCCGTTGCCATATTCCAAGGGGGGAGGACTTCCCCATTGTTCATGACATTTATGTGTTGAGTATTTTTTGAGGGTAAAAAATTGATGATTTTGTATTTTTTTAGGGTATTGCCCCAATTTTAGTATATTTTTTGGGTTGCCAAAAATCTCTAATATTGTTTTTGGGTATTTGATACAGTTTTATTATTGTTTTGGTGTTGACCAGCGATAAAATAAACTAAAAATTGAAAAGGAAAACAATAAAAACAAAAATAGATGTTGACTTTTAAAGTTTATCCTGCAAATTTTTAAGGTTTACTTCCGAAAAATAGCCAATATTTTGTTGGGTCGTTAGCATCGACAAATATCTTTTTATGTCTGAAATATTGAATAGAAAATTTTTTGGGGTAGTCTCGTATGGAACAATGAAATTTGAGTTTATGATTTGTTTTGTATTTCGTTTTATTCTCAGTGGATCATCAAACGTTCAATTGACTGGTGCACTGGCCGGAAATTTGGCAATTTCGGTCCATTGCCGACCATACAAATGTTGTACCACTCAGGCAAGTGGGGTTGGCCTCGTGCATCGCTTGTCCATTTCCCTGAGAATGTATTAACAACTGTTGTTTGTCAGATATCTCAATAATATTTATGTCATGATCCAACGGGTTTGCGAATTCACAACCCAAACGAGTTTGTGATTTACTCAATGGAATGCTGGAATAAGGCCACATGGTTGCTCTATCGTTACATGTTCCTTGATGTATTGTTGTTTGCAACTTAGTTATTGTTGCAACTTTTAAAATGAGAACAGGAAAAAAATATCAAGAATTTCAAGACAGTATAGAAAATCATGCCGAATAAAAGGAGCGTGGACAGGACACCATAGAACAATCAGTTACAGTCCTTCGCAGTAAGCTAAGCTTCTTATGAATATAGCAACCAACAGATCATTCCACAATTTTGCCCCATGATATCGAATAGACGTGAAACAATAGGACCATACGGAAGTTTGACAAAGCAAACAATAAGATATTTCCATATGTGAAATACTCAAAACTCGTAGCTAAGCTGCAACATGTGAATTAAATTCCGATCAAAAATGGCAATTCAATTTTGTGAGTTCAATTTGTCAATTGCAACGAACTGAATTATTGGCATTGATAATCCATGATAGTGACCAGACAATGGGCTGACATATGTGGCCAATTACATCTGTTTTTAAGCATCAAAACAACTAACAACTGACATGTGACAACTGACTATTGACAACCGAGAGATTAGCCTTTTGTAACTCTTCCTGACTCTGACCTAGCTCACCAGCCATGTGGAATGCAGAGGCAAATACAATATTGCTTCCGTTGCTTGAGCAAAAGTCAGTTTATTCAAGTCCAAAAATTATTACTAAGAACTATCTATAATCTGTTAAAAAATTTATAATTTTTTTCAAATAAATTATCCGTTGCAAAATTCTTAAATTTGTCATTTTTTATTAATTTCTTTTTAAACAGAATCACGATCCCATTGTTTAAATTCTCCTTGGTCCGTAAGCCTTCTCGCCAATGAGTAGAATACTCTTCAGACCACTAGCAAACATGCATCAACACTGGACAAATCATCATCACCCCTCTTTGTTTCATTAAGCAGGAGCGCCGACAAGGAGGGGGGAGGGGTAGCCGGGGCTCCTGCAGGCTTTGTTTATTCTTCTTATTAAACTTTGGCCCGGGCCAGTAAGAAATAAACTCTGTTTTGTTTCTTTCCTCTGTGCACGTTAACAATTATCTCTGTTTTCTTTTGTTTTTCTACGTCGGTGTCCTGGCGGGCCGTAAATTGTAGTCCTTGTTTACTTTTATTACTTTTCTTTTTCTAAAATGGCGAACAAGTACAATGATGCTTCTTGCGCGTTCGGCGCTGGAGAGCATAAGTCAGATATGGGACTGGATCCGCCTCTGGCATGCTGCTGGTGTGTGGATCCAT
The DNA here is from genome assembly GCA_036873815.1 of Phacellophora camtschatica. Classification (NCBI taxonomy): domain Eukaryota; kingdom Metazoa; phylum Cnidaria; class Scyphozoa; order Semaeostomeae; family Ulmaridae; genus Phacellophora; species Phacellophora camtschatica. The sequence goes on along the minus strand of JAYJMH010080773.1, from coordinate 2,217 downwards.
TTGTAATAAGTCATAAAATTTGTAAGAAGTCACAACGATAAAAGCAAAACAACGCCAGTCACTCAAAATTATATGTCCGTATTCATTTTTGAGTTAGTTGTGATTGTTAGTTTTTATTGCAGTTTATTGCCGCTAAACTTTCGTAGGTAGTGAATTTGGCACAAACAATTATAAATATAATTATAATATAAATTCTCCATGAAAAGCAAAACTATTCCTGACTTGTGGTGCTTGGTTTCCTACTAACCATGCGATTAGTTGTTATTTAGAAGTTATTTATTTACTGGTTTACCTGCACAATATGTTACAAGTATAGACATAACATGTTATTTATCTAGAAAATTCATGACTCTAGAATGTAACAGGAATATTATGATTCAATTTGTTTTTGATATTTCGCTTAATCTGCGTAATAGCCTCGTATTGCAACTGAGGTTTGGGAAGATACTGTTTGGAAATAAAACTTTTAGGTTGAACTGAGTCTTTTGAACGATGGTTTATGTTATTATCTGTAGAACTAGTAATGAAATAAGATTAGCTAAAAAGGCTTCAACATTGGATTTGGTGGATCTTTATAAAATTTTTCAGATTCAGGGAACGTCTCTGAATCTATGAATACATAGTGCCGTTATGAAAACAAGTTACAAAAAATAGTTTGATTCATCAGAATCTCTGGTAAAATACATCAAGTGGTCCAGATCAGTGGCATTCAAAACTAGCAAAATTTAGACAACTGTACTTACCCTCGGCATTGATGCCAAATAGAATGCATGCTCCCTGAAAGGCAATAAATGCTGCAGTTAGACCACTAAGAAAATTCATAGCTCCACTCTCTTCCAGCTTCAGAACAAACTATTACCTGTTGTTGCTTCTTGATTGTTTTTAGTAGTATTTGTTTGTTGTTTGTTTCCTTGTTTGTTGTTGTTTGTTTGTTCATTGTTGAAAAACATTATGCACGTCATTGCTTTGTTGAAAAATAATCTTTATTCTATAGCTGGAGTTGCTGATTAATAATTTCAAAAGCAAATAAAAACATGTTTTTGCCATGAAATACAATAATCTAAGTGACATATTTTTGCCATGAAATAATCCAAGTGAAAGTTTAGCAAATGGAGAAAAGAGAACCGAGAAACTGACAAAAGATTTTAGGGAGTGCTTGATTGGTACGAATTCGTGTGTGATTGACCCTGAAATTCCGAACATTGTAGGCTTTGAAGTTTCAACTTCTGCCCCGAAAGAAGAAGGTTCCGCAGACTTCGGAGAGATTCTTGCTCTCGTCATGGTGAGCTCCAAACCAACAGTTTTCATGATTTTAGTATACGATTGGAAAATATTCCTCCATCCATGCAAAATTTAACATTTTCATAATTTGGTAGAATTTGTTTGCAAAAATCTATCCATAAATAAAGAAACCAAACATTTTTGCTGAAATATATTTAATATAAAATTATTGCAATATCTTAAATAGAATATTTGTGTGCTAGCCTTTTGATCTGTTTTGCTTTGTATTACATTTTGTTATAACATAACATAACAGGATTCTGTATTCAGTTTGAATTTTGTGTTCTGTTCTGTTATCCTGCTGAAATATATTCAATATAAAATTCCTGGAATACCTTAAATATAGAATTTGCTTGCTAGCTTGTTGATCTGTTTTGCTTTGTATTACGTTTTGTTACGGATCCTGTGTTCTGTTGGGATTTTGTATTCTGTTCTGTTATTCCGTTTTGTTAAATCAAGGCTTATTCCATTAATTTATGATTGCTAATTGTGTATTTCTGGTTTTTTATACCGAATTTTGATAATTTTAATTTGTATTCCGAGTCACTAAACTTCTATCTATTTAGTATCTACTTCTTTGTAAGAGTGACTTTTTGACTTTTGTAAATTGGAAATTAATAATTGATATTAATGATGATGATTATGATGGCTATTATGGTTATGGTAATGGTTATGGTTATGATGATTATTATGGTTATGGTGGCTGCAATATTCTAACTGAAAATAACATTATTCTGGCTTTTAGAAAGCCATTAACAATAACGCCGACGTTTAGTATATTATCTCAGAGATTACTTAGTAGATTTTGGCAAAGAACATATCAAACCTTAACCGTATCTGGACCGGGCTCTTTTTAGCAAAGTCAGACCGGGGGGGGCTAAATTAGCCCCCCTCCTAAATCAAAATTGGTAATAGCTACTGATTTGCAATTAAAAC
>JAYJMH010080762.1:0-10165 GCA_036873815.1 Phacellophora camtschatica | reverse complement strand
AATTTGATGTTTTTGGCCCTACCGGTTTCGAGGTACAAGCCACCAAACGGGTGAACTTTATTTTGAGACACCCGGTAGTTTTACAAAGAGAGTCGAAAAGACAGGGTCTCTGGGACCGACTGTCACAGCTACAAAATGTGACTAAGGTGAGAACAAAGCAAAGTAGTATTTCCACTTGTGCATACGTGAATTTCCCACACGTGTGCAATGATATATCTCCAAGTAGAACCTCCCCAACAAGAACAGTCGTAGGCACGAAGAACAAATTTGACACATGTGAATTACTCCAATTTTATTCACTTCTGTTCACAAATATCATAAAACCATCATGCAATCCTGGATAATAGACGACTTATGAACACAAAATATGTGCAGAAAAATTTCACGCAGAAGGGCCCAACCACTCCAAAAAGCACAAAAGGGCTGGCTGCCAGGCGCCCTGTCTTACATGTGGGTATTATCTCGTGTCTTATCTTGTGTCTAGCTGGACCAGGCCCTAGAGCATGCACGAAATAATTCAGTTGAGCCAAGCACTTATCTATCTATAGAAGTAGGCTGGTTCAAATATAAGGATATCCATTTTGAAATCCATTTTAGATATCGTTTTCCGAAAGCATGGCAGCAAAGCATGCATGTTTGTAGAATAGAAAATTTTTCTAGATATGAATTACGTGATACAACTGCAAATTAATTACGGAAAACATAGATTGGAAAATTTGTCACGCGCAGGCAATAACTTGCTAAGTGAAATCAACAGAGGATACGTCACAAATCTTTTGTTAACTTTGCCCACACTTTATGAAGTTTCCAGCCTGGGGGAAAACAAACCAACTTGGATGCGTTTTAAGCTTCCAGTCACCAGCAAAGCGAACCATTTTATTGACATTTGGTCACTCGCTCATTACTATCCAAAGACTCAATTTATTTTTATTTATGAAACCTTTCTTCTTCTACAAGAACATCACAAAAACGCACAAGGCAAACTTTTCTAACACACTTACAATACAAACGAATTGAGAGCTAAATTTTAGATTTTATTTTTATGCTTCTAAATAATTTCTACAATTCGTCTTTTGCTAGTAAAATGATGACAAGATGTCAATAGCAAAGCAGAGTCGGCTAGTTTACATTTTAGCGGACCCACTTTCAATTGAATTTTAGAACTGCCGGGTGTCCAAAAAAGGCTAAGGGTTTGCTGAATCATTGCGGAGGAGTTTCAGCTTGAATCATTCTCAGAAGACAGGTTTGTGCCATCTTACCTCTACCAAGCGAGCAAGGATGGTTTCCCTGCTTTTTGATTTCCGTTACCTTCAACTACTAGCGAAAGCAAAACTCTCAAAGTATCATCTTGTGATCTTAAATATCGATACATAATGTTTAAATGATAATAGGCCAAAACGGCAATTTACTGGTTTTGAAGATACCCTAAATTTTGATTGGCATAGCTCAGCGGTTATTTCTCTGATTTTGGCAAAAAGATCCCAATCTTTAAGTTTAAGCCTAGATTACCGAATAAAATCAAAAAGAGAAATATTAAAGACAAGGCTCCTGCGCAATGCCTCTGTAAACACTTAGCTATTTTATGGGACATCCGGTACATTGTTTTAATTGTCAATTCATTGGCTGATTCTTCGAACGGTCAAGCAATTCAACATTGGAATCTTCACGAGAGCAAGAAGAATAATAACAACACAATCAAATAATGTCAAGTCTCTTGTTGATGTCTCAATACAACCTTGCAAAGCGTGTTGAATTTCTTAAATTATTGCAAGTAAGAAGAAAGTGGGAGTTTGTGGGCAACAGCCCCTAATTGAAAAACACACCCACGCACATGTTTATTGGAAACTATCTAAAATAGTTGAAGCTTGTAACCAATGGATTTCAGAATAAAATTTCTTAAGAAGCTGCAAAGGATATTAGCACAAAAGTTATAAAAACAACACTTTTGCAGCTGACATGTCCAAATAATGCTTCTCAAGGGGGTTGATTTTACGCGTTTTTAACATCTGGTGGACAGCTCAGTAGCCTTGCAAGAGTGAGTGACTGCTGCCGTGAATATGCCACATCAACTCAGTATGGAAAAACGACAAAGACGTGGTAAAAACATTTTGAAATGTTTTTCCATTTAAGTAGTAGTGCAGTTTGGTTCACTATATGCTGAACCTTAACGGAATTTTTGTTTTGAAGAAATTTTCCTACTAAGACGAATGTTTCAGGGGGTTAAGTGAATCAGGGCTCAGTGCCGAAAAACGACGAAGAGATGCTAGAATCATTTTGAAATGCTTTTTCACTTAACTTATAGTGCAGTTTGGTTCACTATATGCTGAACCTTAACGGAATTTTTGTCTTAAAGAAATATTCCCACTAAGACGAATTGATTAACGTCTGTTGCACCGTCCATTTGTAGTAGCTCGTAAAACAAAGAACCACAGAATTTGAAACGCGGAATTTGACCAACAATTGTTATATTTATTCATTATTCCTCTTTCACTTGGCACTCTCAAAGGACCGAGATAAGCAGTCCCAAATTTGGTAGCAAGAAAAACGTGATTTTTAATGGAGGTTTTTATATTCGAATCTAAATTTGTCCATAGTTGCAAAGGGTTGTCTTGCTCATCGATTTCGTCAATGCTAAAATTTCTTAACCTAAACAAGAAATTGGGAAGGCCGTCTCCGAACTTCTTTACACATTGTGCACAAGTGAAGAAGGGTACATCCATGTTGTATATAGACATTGTGTGTGATACCAACTTTCGCATTGACTACACATCACCCAAGTCATTACGTCTCGGCTTCCTTCCGCTTCCTCTTCATTACACCTCGAGCATAATATTGAATTACCTGTTTCTATCTTGTTTCTTTCCTTTCTAGCGTAATTGTTATAGGACTCTTTGTCCTATAGGCCAGACCATGAGGTTAAACTTCCTTTTAGTCGCTCATCCACCTCTCGTTTGAATACCTATGTTTTTATTTTCCGCTCTTTCGTGCTCTACGCAGTGTCCCTCCTTACCGTTCAGTGTGTTTGGGGTATTATCTTCCGCAATGCTTTCGTCCGTTAAATCAACGTAAATTTCATCAGGCTTGTTGGGTTCAACCTTCCTTCGTTTTGCAAGTTTTTGTTGTTTTCTTCTAAATTTTTTAAATGCCTTCCGTTTCAGATGATTTTAAACCACTTTTCGCACACCCAGATCGTCGCGCAAGTAGAGTTTTCATTTTCTTTACAATTTTTCTCGCCATTATTGCGCTTTCCCAACGCTTCCTCGAATTTGTTTACAACTACCTTATCTTCCTCAAACTCGTCACTATCTCCTGGAGTATTTCGTAAGTCTGTTGCCATTTTTTGCAGTTTTGCGTATTGTTTGTTGGTTTTGATAAATCATTGTTAGTGCCAGTTCCTGTGATAACCCTGTATGTCCTATCCAAATGCTCATGCATATCCTCTTTACAAAACTCACCAAGGCAAGCTTGTATCAATGCCAAACTAAAATCCAACAATATAAGCCTCGGGTTTGTAACGCCTCCTTTGTGTCCATGTGTACGATATTCTATTCCAAGTATAAGAGACATAAATCTTTAAGTGGAATAGCGGTCTTGGTTGGTTGTTAAAAATGCACCTACCGGCACAGGAGGGCCTAGATTGTATGGGTGTCGCACAACTGCAGCGTAATACAAGATCTGCTTAAAAATTTTCATTTGCATTACAAGGGAACCAGTTGCGTCAATGTACAAAATGTCATTTTTAACCAGTTGATGGTAAAGCATAACCATCGGTTCATCAATAAGCGTTATGCTTATTTCCTTTTCGCTAACTGTTGGCATCTGAATGAATCATCCCATATTCCCCTCGAAATGTGTGACCTAAATTTATAGCGTCCTGTTCATCTCTTTCTGCCAATTCACGTTGTAATGAAAACACATCTCTGCTTAATTTTGTTAATGAGTCAGCTTCTTTTCTTCCTGCTGAAGCTATTTGTTGATTTGTTTCATTGCTTGTTGCAGCACCTGTCAGATTACCAGCTGCAAAAGCTTCGGGGTCAATTTTTAAAAGATCTTCCCTATGTTTCTTCATGTCGACAAACGTTGCTCCTTGACTTTTGGCGATTGCACTCATCATAGAAGAGTACAACCCCAACCTTCTGTTCGCGTCATCCAATCGCGGAATGATGAAGATAACTATTATCTGCAAAGAGAAAGATCCTTGTTTATTTTAGAAAATAAATTATGCCAAAGAAATGTGTATTGTGTGTATTGTGTAATTTTCAGATAAATTTGCATTACCATAATAATTTGATTGAGCTCCCTCTCGAGGAAACCCTCTTGAAGGTGAATTTTTGGATAGCCCCCTTAAAGGTGAATTTTTTGATAACACCATTTATAAACCTCCATGACAATAAAAAAACAACATAAAAAAAAATTAATTCGATATTAAATCTTTTTCATTTCGAGGTAATTTAATTGTTAATTATTTTCTTTTCGAGAGTTTCTTTTCATGGCTGTTACCACAGCAGAATTTATACCATATCATTAGATCAATATTTGATAGTGCAAATTAAAATTGTTTCTAATTCTCTAACAATAAATTCCATGATAAAAATATGATGCTCTACCTTAGCTCCATCAAACTTCTCCATAACAGTTGTCAATAAAAGATTAAAATCATTTTTTGCACGGGCTAGCACACAGTCCGACCCAGATCATTCAACATCGGCCGCGAATTCAATGCAATTGAGTTCATTCGCCTCTGCAGCAACGTGCTTGAATTGTCCCCTTGGTGTACTGCTGACAAACCACGAAGAAGGGTAGCGCACGGTGCCTTCAACCAACGTTCGCACTTGAGACTCTCAAAAAATTGCACCCTGAGGGTAAATTGTAACCACATCAATATCATTTTTCTTGAATTGTCATCAAAATCAAATTGTGGAAAGTTATCAAAATTTTGAAATATTGCATTTTTGATGTTTTAGTTACATTAGTGACTTTGAAATTTTTATTTAAGATATTACTATTTTAATATGCCGCTTTAGCGATGGTAAATTTTTCACGAACATTTACACAAAGAGCTGTACGTATTCAGCATTGCTTACCTTTACGGTTCGAACTGAATATCTTTAAACTCATACACCTATACACCGTGTTGAAAAAAATGTCCCATTTGCATAGAAGATGAAACACGTTATATATTATCACATAAAATAATTTTTATACTCACGTCAAAATGTTCGGAATCAGTTGGAAATCTTCTAGTCAGCGTCTTCCAGTACCTTTGGTGGCACCCCCATTTCTAAAATATTATTTTGCTGCACATCCAAGAAAAGACGTTGTTCGTTGTCTAGGGCAATCCTGGCCTGCCTTTTTGTACAGGACAGGGCTTCCCGTCATTCTGAATTTTAGATTTGACACGGTTACTAAATATTTTGTACCACTAGAAGAGTTGATTTGTCGAATGAAACTTTCGGTTCGGTGTGTAAAAAAATTGCCAAGTTGTTCTACCACATGCAATTGATATACCAAAAATCATAAAACTATTGGTAGAATCAGGATTGGTAGAACTGAATAGGCGATTTAATTGATCTAGAACTTAAATATTAATTATAAAAATAGTAGTTTTTAACAAAAAAAACGAGGATGAAAAAAGGTTGCTATTATGAATCCTGTAAATATTTTAGGAGATACTGAAATTTTTAATCCTTTGGTTGATTAGGAAACTTAGGAAACTTAGAAAGGGCACGTACGGGGTGTCGACGTATGGTAAACAAAGAAAAAAACCTGCATGAATTTTAGGGCACATAATCGTTATCTTTTTGCTGCGCTCCTGGTGTAAATGATAAAGAAGTGATTTTATCAAGATCACCTGGAAATAGCTATTGCTTAAAAATCGCCACCATCACTGAGAATAGAAAGAATGCAAGGCTGGAAAAACGTGTTCCGGTGTAAAGTCTCTTTTGAGGAATCAACAGCTGAGGTCCCATCACGCTGAATGATCTGTTGGCAAATGATTCTCTCTTTATTTTAGGAATATCTAGTTGCATGTAAATATTGTTCGATCTTAATAGTCAGACACTTTTATTTAGTTTCAGCATATCTTTTAGGTGTCGAGAAACTGTGCCTTTATTCAGTGCCTTAAAAACTAGAGTTAGAATTTTATGTTCAATTCAATTCCTTCCAAGTACAGCTCTGGCAGCTAACACTTGTACTCTTTGCAGTCTACTGATTTCATGTTTTGGCAGGCCTAACAAAATTGCATTTTACTAATCTAGGTGGGACAATTAACTATGCCCCAGCTATTGTTTCTGCAGCTTCATATGTTAAAACTTTCCAAATTTGTTTCAATCTGTACAGTCCATATACATTGCTTTTAATAAATAATAATGGTATCTACTATCTGTATCTACTTGTAATGTTAATATTACTTGTATGTTATTTAAGTATGTATTTGTATGTAGCTGGAATTTTAAAAAATTAAACTGAAACTAAGATAGATACTATAGGAACATTACCTTGCGGAGAAGGGTACTCGTCCAAAGCTTCAACATTCCATTGCGGCCTTTTCGATCCAATAGGTTCTAAATGCCCAGGGAAAAGTGAAGGATCATCGCTTAGAGACACTCCTTTGCAACTTAGTACAAATGCAGTTGCGAACAGCGCAGATAAAACAATTGCCCTTGACATGCTGTTAGCAGGTTCACAACTTCTGACTTCTGTTCTTTTCGGAATCCAAAGAGGAAGAATTATTATGGGAAACGTGGACAGCAACAACAGCTTGTAAATCTTCCTGCCATATTTTGTTCGGGGATATCACCTTTACTTTTCAGAAAAAGGGGAATCCCAATTCTCGTTTTGGTTTTCACAACCTCTTTTCACAAAATTGATCTTAATTTTTCAAAAAGAACAAGAAATAGTCAGTGGCATCATAAAAAAAAGAAATAAATTCACGATGTCTTCTCTAAGAAACGCTCAGAAGAGCCATCAGAAACAATATAAAGAGAGAGGGCAGGTATGTATCTCTGCAAAATAAATCTTTTGTTTGATTAAAATCCCGATTGACTGCTGTTTTTGTGTGTGGAACTGTTGGTGTATATCTGTATACTGTAGTGTATCTGCTGTATATCTGTATATATATGTTTGTTTTTGTATGTCTGTATAACTTACGGAAAATCTCGTTAAGATTTACTTTGCATAGCTTCCCAAGCAACAACAGGTTTCAATATGTCCAACTCTGAATTCTGGGACCTCAATGCGCATGTAGATGAAATTACGAAAAAAGCTACGTACAAAACTATTAAATTGGTGTTGCAGAAAAATCTCCACATGGGTGCTCTGCAAATGTAAAAACTTTGACACATAAGGAAATTCAATGCCAACATACAATACAATAGATAATAACTCAAAGTTGATAACAAAAATACACAATTTATATATTATTTTTCTATTTAAATCTAAGCTGATGCCCTTTTGATATTTTCAAGATTTCTATGGAAAAAGATTGATATTTTTCAGAAGTTTTGGAAAATTTTGCCCACATATAAATCCAGGCTTGCTTACATTTACCATAATAGGAATTTGAGGATATGTTTTCAGTTTTACTTTGGATTCAGATGAACCTAATCCTTTTGTTATTTTTTCTTAATCAAGTTGATTCTCAATCCTACTTACTAACTAGAAGAAGAATGAATATTCACTGCCTAAAAAATAAGAATTTAAGTATCTTATCTTATAAATTCTTTATAAGCACAAGGAAAGGACAACAGTTTTTCAATAGTACGAATTTCTGCTGGAATTGTATTATTCCAAAATTTGATTCCATTTATAATCACGTAGACAATAAGTTAAGTAGTTGTGTGCATCTTCTTTTTGTGAGTTGAGACTTTCATTAGTTTTGAACATATTTGCTATGCAATCAGGTAATAATCCATGGTAAGTATAATCCACATAAATTTTTCCATTGGCAATAAATGGCTTCATTGACCATTATCACGGTTCATATTTCTTGTTTTAGTCCATCATTGTTCTCAATGCTTTTCTCCGGAGCTTCTTTCTATTTCATTATAAGTAAAGTATAAATATGAGAAAATCATAGAGAAAATAAATGATTTTGTTTTACAAAAATGTTTTTGAGATCCAATGCGAGGAAAAAACTAAGAGGTTTACAGGACCCTCTGTTCATCATTATACTGTTGTATTGAATAGAATATAGCAGATTTATTGGAGAAGAGCTGCTCATTTATGTTTTTAGATGTTAAGAAATGTAATTTTTCTTGGTGTCCTTTCTTTGATTTGTTTGCCGTTAATAAACAACTCTAAGTTATCAAAATTATTTGCCTTATAAGCAAAATCCTGTTCGGGTGTAGTAATTACAACCTGGGTGTAATTACACAATATCCCTAGTTTTGAATCAAGGTTTAAAATTGGTCAATGTCCTGTTCTGTTACTTACTATTAATCGGTTTATTGTTTATTTATTGATTTTCTGCTATCTATTAATTTGTTCATTGTTTCAAGCAATCCAAAGCCTGCAATGTCATATATAAATATGTGTGCATCATAGTGTGACTTTACCTGCTTTGTTTATTAACTTCTCCCAATTTTAAATGATTTCATGCATTGTGACACAGCACAATGTCAGTCCTAACACTGAACCTGGCCTGACAATCTCTTTAGCTTCAAGTTTTTTAGTTTCACCTACTGGAGATTCAACTTATGATTTTTGCCATTTCTTTTAGCTTATAAATAGCTTATTTCCTCTTCTGGTACTCTCTTTTTCCATTTTTCTATCAAACATTCCCTCAACCAATGTTTGTGGAAGTATTTCTCAACGTCTAAGAACAAAATGAGCAGCTCTTCTTTGATCAATCTGCTATATTCAATACAACAGAGGGTCCTGTACACTTCTTAATTTTTTCCTTGCATTGGCTCTCAGAAACTTTTTTCTGTAAAATAAAATCCTTTATTTTCTCTATGATTCTCTCATAATTATACTTTACTTAAATGATTTCCTTCTTCTATTCTTGAGATCATGCTGACTTTGTTTTTAAAAATTCATGTAACTTTAATTTTATTCCATTGGCTTGGTATACATTTTCCCAAGAAATCTGTGGATTCTAATTTAATTTATTCTTCTGCAATTTTAATGGTGGACCTTGCTTTGCTGACATGTTCTTGTTGTTCAATATGTTCACTCGTTAACTTTGTCTTCACCTCTTATAATATTGCTCCTTATTTTCTTCTTTGTACGCTCTAATCCTTTTAAGATCTAAAATCTTTTAAGAAAATATTTGAAAGTATTTTTAAAGTAGGACAAGCAAAAGAGTCTTTTTCTTATTTTTAAAATGTCTGCAACAGGACAACAGCAAATAGGCTATAACCTTCACAATGTATCAGCATATTAAAGAAGAATTCTTGAACCTGTTCTTCAAATATCCAAAACAAAGTTTAAACAAAGTGCTTTTTTTATTCCTTAAATTCAATGTTTTCATTCATAGCTGTCAAGTAGAAAACATCTTGGTCACCTTGAAAAGCACAAAGATTATGTAGCGAGAGCAAGGTGAGATTCATTTATATACATTGGGGGGGGGGGGGTGGTTTGGGCTGTATCAGACACTTTTTGGCTTCAAAGTTTTTTATATGATGATGATACAATTATATTTGGTAGAATGTATAATGTTTTGCTTTCATTGTTTGGCTTTCATTGCTTCAAAGTTTTTTTATGTGATGATGATACAATTTTATTTGGTAGCATGTAAGACTAGGTATCCACCTATCAATTGCTTGGAAATGAAGAGTATATGTATTTTGATTTTACTTAATGCTTCTATCAACTAATTTTAAAATTTTGGCAATGGCATCCAAGTGAATTTTTCCCATACCATGGTTGTCATATAAGGAGTATACACATGACTAACCCACATTCTTTTTTGAGTAAAAAATATTAAGAACCAAAACTCCAATTTGTTCTTTGCAATGTCTCATTAGGTCCGACAGATTTATTAAAGCAGTTCAAGATTGGTCTATTGAATTGAGCAAATTAAACTAAGAAGTTAAACAAATTGGAGTATTTAATTAGGGATTCTAATAAATTTAAACCCAGACTTTATATCCCTTCTGACAACCTTGAAATAGTATGTATTGAGCTTGAACCACCAAAAAGCAAATCATTTCTAGTTGTTGCG
>JAYJMH010080751.1:0-10167 GCA_036873815.1 Phacellophora camtschatica | reverse complement strand
ACGAGTGAATCATATAAAACGAGAAGACATTGTTTTGGAATAAAATGTCTTAATTTTGAAAAGATAGAGGCATATTTCATAATCTCATTTTTTACTTTGTTGATTTGAGGTTCCCAAGTAATTTTTGAGTCGAGTTTGATACCTAGATACTTATATATATATATTACGTATAAACCTATATTATACAATATATATATATTGTATAAACCTGTTTTTATAGATATTAGAAGAAGCAAAGAGAAGTCTTCATGATGCTCTGTGTGTTATTCGTAACTTAATTCGTGATCAAAGAATTGTGTATGGAGGGGGTGCTGCTGAAATAGCATGTTCTTTGGCTGTCAGTGCTGCTGCTGATCAGATTTCATCCGTAGAACAGTATGCCATGCACGCATTTGCAGATACATTGGAAACCATACCATTAGCACTTGCAGAAAATTCTGGCTTTAGCCCAATAGAGACTGTGTCAGAAGTGAAATCGAGACAAGTTGCTGAGAGTAATTCACGTCTTGGTATTGATTGTCTTAATAAAGGAACCAACGGTATGTTTATTTCAATACTTTTGACAATACATATAGATATATACCGGGTGTCTCAAAATAAAGTTCACCCGTTTGGTGGCTTATATCTCGAAACCGGTAGGGCCAAAAACATTAATTTTGGTTTATATTTTTGTATATTTTTGTATATTTTGGTTTATATATATAAAAAAGTTTATATTTAATGGAAAGATTCCGTGCAACAATTCACAAGAGGAAAGTTGAATCATTTCTCCGTCAATCCTTTCAAAATATGAACTCCCTATTCCCACAGGTGTTTGGACTTTCAAAAACGTGGAGCACAGAAAACAAAGTTTTACTGGGATGTATAGCAACCTACTTTATTTTCGATTTTTCGATGCCTAAAGGTGGTCGTACCCACCTTTTTCGTATCGCATATTCTAATTTTGTCCCTCGGACGTCGCTTTCAAGATAATTTGATGTTTTTGGCCATACCGGTTTCGAGGTACAAGCCACCAAACGGGTGAACTTTATTTTGAGACACTCGGTATATATACACTGTATTATATTATATATTTACATACCGTTCAAATCTTTGAATGATTGATCTCATTGTTCTCTCCTAACCAAATTGAATAATATTAACACCTCGCGGCGTTGTTAGAGCAGGATCTAGACAGTTTTAGGTTGCTGAAATAAAGTGAATTTTCATGCTCCGTTTTCACGTTTTTGTAAAATTTACTTTTGCAGTTTAATTCAAATGTATTGGTTCATCTTTGTTCATGGAGATTTCTTTCATTTCACCAGAAACATAAAAGTTGAAGAAACCAACTTTTTGATTTTTCCCAATGTGAAAGAAATCTCCATGAACAATTTTGTTTCGATATTTCTTTGTTATGGCAGTGTAATGACAAAACAGTGTATTTGTTTAAATTTGGAAAGCGACATAAAGCAAGTTTTGTGTTTGAATTTGTTTTTTGCTTTCAGATATGAAAGAGCAACACGTCATTGAAACATTGCATGGAAAGAAGCAGCAAATTAGTTTAGCAACACAATTAGTGCGAATGATTTTGAAAATTGATGACATTAGATCACATTCTAAAGAAGGCATGTGAGGTCCGTTAAGTACACTGTTGCAGATACTTGAACACTATAGTTGATAGCACGCTACTGATGGCGTTAAAATCTTGGCAGAATTAATGTTGTCTGTATGATCATACATATATATAACTTATATGTATTGTTGACTTTATACTTCACTTAATTTTTCAAATGAAAAATTTGATGTTTGACATTTTCGTGTAAATGACATTTGTACAAAAGGCCAAGAATTTCTGCTAACGTATTTGGTTAATTAAGATCTTTCATTTCTGCAATTTTGTTTTCATGAAAATTTACTTTCTTATATCACTTTTGGAGTTGCAATGAATCATTCAAAGGCAATTAAAGTTTTCAGAACTACAAGACTAAAGTCCTGTAAACACTGCTAAAAACTAACCCCAATTAGATTTTTTGTGTGGACACAGCCAACCTGGGTTTAAACGAATCCACCTCGCTCAAAAGGTTAGCTTAGGTCTTGGGCGAACCAGAGTTTGACCTATAAGTTAGCTTTAGCAGTGTCGACAGGCCTTAAAATGATGTGACAAAAAAATCATTTTGATTTTGTTTTGACTATTTTTTCAATTTGATTTTACGTGTTTTCTTTAATAAGAATAAGATGTAAATTCATTGAGTTTTACAAACATGTTTGCAAGCCGCTGGGAGTCTAGCCAATATGAAAAGGATGAAATGCGTTTTACACATTTACGAATTGTGAAAAGAAAGAAATTTATTAACTAAAATAATTTTGCTCTCTATTAATTATTTAGAAATCTAAAACTTATGTGTCCTGAACTTATGGGAAAATCCTACTTTTAAAAGGAAGATCAATTGCTTACCAGCCTTTATGAAATGCTTTCAACGGTTTCTGAATTACTGTGCGAGTTTTTTGTATGATTATCAGTGCTTTTGAAGGTGGCAATAATTTGATGTCCAGATGCTGCATCATTGCTCTACTACTTTCATGAAGCTCGGATTTTTGGGTTATAGAACGGAAATTAATTTATTTTCAAGCGAGACACTTTTAAAATTGTAGAGACTTGTGTTATGAACTCGTCGAAGTGGGTACCTCAAGGAATAACTGTTTTTCATTTTTGACATTTCACATTTATAAATACAGATTTTGTCTTCTCGGGAGCCTTCTCAGCAACAGTATTTTGACAGAAAGATGGTCAAGACAATTTTTCATAAATTTTATCATAACGTTTTTTACTTAAATGAAGAAGCTAATTGGAAAAATGAAGAAATCTATCTTACTACATATAAATGTTTTAGTTTTACACGCATCTTCAATCAAATTTAAAACAAACAAACCGAAATACTCTGTGTGAATTTAATCGTAAAAATGTTTTTAAAAAACAAACCTCGAAAATTGTGCAAAACGCAATTACTAGTTGACCTCGCCTAATTCGACCTCGCGAAAGTCAAACTTTTCTTAAAATCAAAATGTTCCTTTTAATGTTTTTTTATTGTCTTGTCTCGTAACTGGAAGTTCACCTTGGTCGATTTAAGTACCCTGGTCCCAAAAGATTCGGCTCGGGCAAAGTTTACGGTATGAAAAATCATTATCATTTGGAAATTTTCAGAAAACGTAAAAGTAATTTATTTAAAGAATGAATGATTGACATTTAATAAGAGGACGACAAAGTCAAAATAAATTAAAATCGTTAAAAAATCTACAAATGCAAAACCTGGATTGCTTTTTAAAACCTTTTCTGAACTAAAATTGTATGATTTGACAAACGATTGCCATAAATTGTCTCAAATTGTTGTTGCACTGTTGCCTTTGTTCGGAGCCGTTGAATTGCTTTCAACATTGTGTGGCCGAGTGCTGGATTCAAGATGATTATTTCATGGATACTGTGTTTCTAATTTCGCCATTTCGCATTGGATAACACATTTTATTGTATCAACTTGCATCAGTCTGTCCCTGGTACTAGAATATGTGTATACTTCATTGCACTTACCCAGTAAACGGCATTGCAAATGACAAAAGCAAAGGGAAACATAAGTCGTGAATATTCATCTATGACTATTGGCCAGTTATCTTTCATATAAAAATCACTCCATCCGGATTTTGCTCCTTTTGACATGACATTAATGTTTTTTCCTTCGTCTTTGTAAAGGTCTGCATCGCCTGTCATTTTTATCTGAATGAAAGCAAACAAAGAAAACATTAAATAACAATGATCACGATTCTGCAATGGGCGGTTTCTATGTTAATGCAATACATGGGGGGGGGGGGGGGGGGGGATTTCTATTCTGAACTTTGACCATATTTATTAATGATTACATCTTGTTTCAGTATGTTAATTATTTTTTACAATTTGCATTACTTTTGACTTTGAAACTTTGAAATTTTAACTTTGAAATTTTGTTGATCATAAACTCTCAAATATTTATTTTATCATTGAGGTCAGCTTATCACCAGGCACTAGGAAAATGTACTTAAAAGTATAGTAAAATAATAATTCAAATCAAATACGTTGTTACCTATTTACTCATTTTTACGTTTTTAATAACATGAATCATAATACAAATCAATCCAATAATATACGTCATCGTCGATTATTAATAACTGAAATATTTGCAACCAACCCTTCGTAGTTTACTCCGTTCTTTCTTCTTTAACATTCGATTCTTCTTATGTTTTAAAAGAAGTACCACGGCATATTCAATGAACGCACCAGATACAAAAAGAACACACCCCAGGACATACATGTCAATCACTTTGATATAACTGACCTGTTAAGTAAAAAGAATATTTAAATCTTTTCATATAAGTATGGTAATCTTTTGCAAATTTTTACATTGCAAATATACAAGTATAGTTTTATTAGCAAAAGCTAATGTTAATTTTAAATTAGCAGTTTGAGCAGTTGTAAATTTAATTTAAAATTTTTTATGCCTCTTAAATAACTATACTCTACAAACTGAAAAAAATCATTCTTATATTATCCAGAATATGTTATGAATGGTGATTTATTACCTTTGGTAAGGTACTGTTTAATCCACCTTGTAATGTGATAATTGTCAACACTGAAACTGCGCATAAATTTGTTCTTGCAGGAAAATGATCAGGATGTATGAAGAAGGTAATCCAAGAAACAATCACAATTACTGTACATGGAAAATACATCGCTGGTATGAAAGCACTGCTTTTTCTTCGAAAGGTAATTGTTGCCTTTAGTTGAGACCATCCTCCTGAAAATGTAGTATCAAAAGTAAGATCAGAAAATTACGAGTTACTAGAAGAACTCTTACATAGAAAATTCGTTTATAATTAATTTAGCATACACGTTTTTATACAAGAAACCAAGTGCCACAAAGTGCCTAAATTGTGAGACAGATTTTATGTGAATATAAAGTAGTAAGTAAAACGTTGATGTATAGGTGGGAAAAACTGGAGGCGTCTTTTCTAGTATTACGTTTCTTATAAACCGGTTTCATAAAAAAAATCGTGTAATTTAAAGCCAATAAAACTTGTGGCATGAAATGCAAACTGAAAAATTAAGAAAATACAAACCATGTTCATCTTTTAAAACATAGGTTTCTCGCCTCATTGGATCAATTTCGTAATGTGATAAACCTTTGCCTTTAATTGAATAAAAACTGCTTCGTGTGTTTTGCCATTGGTACTTTAATTCTTTATCCATATATGCATCTGTATAAGAGAATATTTATTTAGTATTTCACACCTGTTGCGTTGTATTATTATATTAAAGTTTAAGATTCGTGCAACTTACAAGTCAATACAATTATTCCTCAGAATAACACTCTGGTAGTTTGTTTATTTCTAATATGCTTCCTTAACTTCCTGATTTTAAACAAACAATTTTAGACAAAAACGTTCGCCTAAGCACCTATGTTGACCACCCGGCCGGATGTTCAATCAGTTTTTAAGAGCTGTTATTTGTCTACCATTTTATTAAAAGGTTAATCAATTTCCACTTTATTTGCATAAATTTCACATGTTACGAAGAAACTTGTTTATGTTACATTCATGTTACAATAATTTAAGAAGACGTCAAGTGAAATTTTTTGCAAAAACAGTTTTCTGAAACGTTACTTACAGCTGGCTATTGTTATATTACAGTGCTGTACATCAACTGGAAACATTTTCAAATCCATTGCACAAGCTAGACGCAATGATACTCTGAAATAAAATCCATGTCGATGAAAAACGTCTAACAAAATTAATACAAATTGGATTATTTCTATTTACATAGTAAATTACGGCTAGTTGACGCATGTAGCAAAACTGAAAATGTGCTAAAATATTTTTAATTTGTCAAATGGAAAAAACGAAAGTTTTTAAATGATCTCTACTGTATAATCTCAACCACTGCAGAGCAGATATAACTAAATGATTCTTTTTTTGTGTATCATCCATAACAAAATGTGCACTTCGTTCCCCTTCCCTCCATTCATTAATTTCATTATTATTCTTACTTGGTGCTGTAATAAACATTTCCATTTGGCTTTATCCTCACCAATGATTTTTTTTCTTCAACTTGTTTTTGATGTCGTGTGTCCGTTATTGTTGCTTCTCTGAAGTACGTGTCTGGTATCCAGATTTTATCAATCATCGTACTGGCGTCAAGATATGGTTCAAAATTGTGTTTTAATCGAGGATCATTCCATTCTTGAATCAAAAATATATCCAATGAAAATGCCTACAGAAAGTAAACTATTTTCAATTATTTTGAATAGATTTGAGTGATGAATTTTATACATTTTTAAAATGTTTATAAGGACTCTTTATAAGACATTTTCATAAGGAATCATTCACCCATTTTCCATGTAAATGAAACCCAGAAAAACAACAGATGCGTATCATTGTTCTGGCATGATGATCAGCCTCCTTGTAAACTGGCTTTTAGGCCATTTAGCTCCACAGTGGGTGAACACTTGTATTAATGTTGAGTATTGCTTTATGCAGGTCTAATTCATATTTTTTGCACTGCGAATAATAACAAAAATGTATTCTTTTTGATGCTGACGACTTTTTTATGCTGTTCCTAGACTGTCTACACACTAGTTCCTTTGTGGCTATTGAATTGGATTGCTGAACGCCAACAGGCAACTCTCAATAATGCAAGAAAAACGCCATAAAAGTTCTCCTCGTTTTAGGGCAAACAAAAATTCCCATTTTCTTAGGAAATATTGAGGCAAAAGGTTTTAGTTAGCCAATCAAACCACTCTACTTCTAGCTTCTGCAATTTGATTGGTCTGACATGAAGTTGTCGCAGCTGTCCAACGTTTTTCTTGTATGATTACCAGTCACATGCTGACGTTCATCAGTTCAATTCAATAGCCACAAAGCAACTGGTTAGTGTTTCCCTGCTCCGGGCCCTACTCTCCTCTACCCTGCTCCTGGCCTCTTTTTCCAAGATTCATCACTACTTTATTGTTCATGTCATCATCTTATTTTTTTTTACAGTTTTAATTCATTCATCTTTCATAAAGTTGTGTCGTTTTCATTAATGCTCAAAAGAAGCAAATTTAAATTTTTCAAATGGAGAAAGTCACGGATATTAATTTTAATTTAACTGGGAACATGAATTTGTTTAAAGTAAGAGCTTTGGCTAGGAAATTTGTATCGAAATGTAAATGTTTTGATTTTATGCTGATCGGCATCAATTTTGCTTAATAGCAAATCCATATTTTAGGAGAATAGAAAGGTAATTAGTAGCATTTATTATTTATTAGTTTTACTTTCTCTGTTCAGAGCTTGATTTTCTGAGGCAGATTTTAGGAAATTTACATTTTTTTACTTGATTTAACTAATCTTTCTGCGTCATAAAAAATCAAAGTTAAGCTTGAATGCTTGTTTTTTTTTTGCTTGATGAAACTCTTCTATGATATTTAATCATATTTTTGTGAAAGGCATTAGCATAATATTTGTATCAAAAATGTTCAATTAGAATAAATAATAACGCCAGCCGCCACAATTTCTTATAGCTCCAATCACAGCGCTTCATTGTGGTCACATGACACTTTTCTCGTCTGTGATTAGATTATTTTCATTACTTTAAGGTCAAGGCTCTATGTACGGATTTTGCGGACCACTAGACAACTGTTGGCTGGCCTTTCGCAATCACACTTGAGTTCAGTCAGAAATTTAGGCATCGTCTTTTTGAGAACGAGGCTCGTCAGTAAATGGCCAATTTTTTTACTGGAATGCTATGAGTCGTATGTTAAAGCGATAGCGATAGTGTTTTTAGCATGATGTTAGAGCGATAGTGTTTTTAGCATAATGTTAGAGCGATAGCGACTTTAACAATTATACTAAGTCTTGTTATTCCTACCATGTCTTCAATTTGTAGATCTTCCAGTGTCAGTACCATAAATCCCAATGTAACGATTGTTGGATTATCTGAAAGATATCCAAAACAAGTTCATTAAATTTAGTCCCATCTTTGATTTGAGTTTGAAACGATAAAATAAACTTTTTCAGTTTTGATTAAATTATCGAAGAACTTACTTGGGAAGTTTGGCTGAATACGTGCATCGTTTTGGTCAGACTCAACTAATCTCAGAACGACTGTTATTTTATCTTCTTCGCATCTTGATACGTTTCTGATTGAGAAAAGTTTCAGTTCTTATAAGATATCATGGATATGCTTAACTTTTAAAAGGAGACTTGGATAACTTATGATTCATGGAGAAATATTAACTTATAACTTATGGAGAAATATAATCTAGGGATTCCACAAGGCTTTGGCATAGGGCCATTACTCGTTAATATTTTCCTAAGACCTAAAACAGATTTCACTGCCACCATAAAGACCATGCATTCCAAATCTAGGCTGTATTACGCTTTATACCAAAACTGGTTCCGTTTCGTCATGGGCGTTACAAGGTACCATCTTTGGGGGAGGGGGTAGTGCTATCTTGGTTTGGAAATTGCCCGAATTTTTATATTATCTTCTTTAAATATTCTAGTGTTTTAGCAGATAAATATTAAATATTTTTTTGTGCTTTATGTTACTTTTCTAACTATTAAGCTGGATTTTATATTCAACATTGCCTAATGTAAAAGGAAAAATACATATTAATTACACAAAGAATGGAATAAAGCAAAATAATATAATGTACTATATATCTGGTACGTATAAAATATCTACTTACGCTTTTGAAAAAACAACTGTAAACAAAGAGAGAAAAATAAAGGTTGTTTCAATCTTGAATTTGAAGAACATCTGCATTTTGAATTCTGTGAAAGAAATAAATGACAAAATTGCTTATTTCTTAATATTCATAAACACTAATTAAAATGATTGTCTTGAAAATGTTTTAAGTAATGACGTCATCAATAGATTTAATTCTGTAAATACTGTAATTGAGTAGTATATAGAAATTTTAACTCAGCACTATTCGTTTATTTTTTTCAATGCCAGTTGATCTTTAAAACGTAAAGTCGTTTGAAGAACTGCAAGTAATAAATGTGTTATTTCGAATTTTACCCAAAAGTACGTGAGTCTATACCTGGCGTCCCAGAATAAAGGTTGCACGTTTCCAATGATATTGTGGCGAAGCTTAAGCTTTTACTTTTTTTTCCGATTGCATTTAACAAAATAGTATTCAACCTAACGTTTGATACCTTAGTTGAAAAAATCATCAACGTCATCGCAACGAACTTATTAATCGCTGAGCTATGTCCTATAATAAACAAAATTAGGGTTTCTTCAAAGGTTGACCTTTCCGTTATATTTCTGAAAATTTGTTTTTTATTGAAAAGGAGCTTTAAAATTAAAATTTGAATAGTAATGGTTGCCGAATGACCACAAACAACGCAAAATTTAATTGCTTGTGACAATGTCACCATGAAAACAATAGAAAAAACTGTCTGTTGGTAAAGGAGCATATCTTATGAAAATGTATGACATCAGTCCAAAACAGTTATGTTGACTCCGGCCGTGCAGAAGGAGGGCAGAACCCTAAAAATTATGGCAAAACAATGGAACAGTAAAATAATTCGGCTAGCTTCTTGAGGGAAAAGGGGGCCAGCTGCCCCTTTGCCACCTTCTGGCAACTCTGTGTTAAGTATCTTGATTATTGAGTAAATCTAATTTTCTTTGTGGCATACTAATGTTTGCCTTAAATAAATTCAGCTGAACAAAATACACCAAGAAATTCACCCGTAATCGTCACGTGGTTTTGATGCTCACGGTCATCACCAGAACCTCTGGTTTTACAGTAACTCAAAGTTTGCTTAACTCAGCTATTATTGAGTCAATTTTACCAAACAAGATATCAAACTTCAAGTCGAAGCCTATACCTATATCTATATCTCTCAAGGAGAACAAACTACAGAAGCTCTACACAGCAGCTTTGGAAACGTGTACCCTTTTAGGACACCCTTTTGGGACACCCGGTATTGCAGTGAGTTGTGGTATTGACTGCCATTTTCTATAAACTCAGATATTTTGTCCCAAGAGAATGCTCATCAACTCTCTACAACTCACTTGTTTATTCTAAAATAAGTTATGCCCTTGAAGTCTATGGCGCTGCATCTGCCAAATTTATCAAAGTACTTCAGACATTACAAAATAGAATCCTTAAAATA
>JAYJMH010080750.1:4199-32622 GCA_036873815.1 Phacellophora camtschatica | reverse complement strand
TAAGGGAATTATATATTATTGTCTAAGAATTTTGAGCTTTAAATTAGAAAACTGGTTTCTTAATTGCTATATTTGGCAGAGCTCTGAAAAATGTAGCTGAAAGACTCTTTGAACAGCAGCTCCACCATTATCCTTACCTTGTCATGAAAATTGGGTGATTGCTGCTAGTCTCATTCTACTCATTAAAAAATAATGTATATGCCTAAAAGGCCATTCAATACAAGCTGGGTTTTGGAATATCACATAATAATTTCGTTTTAATTTGCATGAAATCTCAAAACGATCTGAAATATATCATGTAAAGGAGATGTTTTTATCAAGTGAAGGAAAGTTTTGGAAGTTTTAAGGAACCATTGACATCATTTGTAAAATAACATTTTTCTGGGAATTCAGTATTTGTACAAAAGTTTGTGTGTTCTAACAAATTAAACAATATGTGTCTGTTTCTTGATAATATTTTGATAATATATAACTTATAAATTTTGAAGATTGCTTTTGATTGAAAAAAGTTGTGTTGTTTTTCTGTGTTTTTGGTCCTACATAATTACAGTAATTTTCAATTGGAAATTGTTTCTCATGTTAAAATAATGATTTACATGTTAAGAAAAAGAATTTTTTCAAACAAAGATTTTCCAATTTTAGGAAAAGTATTTTCTTATTTTGAGGAATTTTTTCTTGTTTTCATTCTTATCTTGAGGAATTTTTTCTTGTTTTTGATCTTATTTTGAGAAATTATTTTCATATTTTGAGAAATATTTTCTTATTTTGAGGAATTTGTTCTTGTTTTTGTTCTTATTTGAGAAATTATTTTCTTACTTTGAGAAATTATTTTCATATTTTGAGAAATTATATTCTTATTTTGAGAAGTATTTTCTTATTTTGAGAAATTATTTTCTTATTTTGAGAAATTATTTTCTTATTTTGAGAAATATTTGCTTATTTTGAGAAATTCTTCTTATCATGAAAAAATTTCTTACTATCCAAAATTTCTTGTTTTGAGAATAAAATTCTTAAAATAAGTATTTTTTTCCTATTTCAAGAATTTAATATTTTCTTGTTTTGAGAAATTTTTTCTTACTCTTATTTCTTATCAAGAAAAAATTTCTTACTATACTGACAATCCAAAATTTCTTGTTTTGAGAAAAAAATTCTTAAAATAAGTATTTTTTTTCTTATTTTAAGAAAGTGATTTTTTGCAGTGATAAACCATAGTAAGTTAAAATGTGACATAATTTGTATCTTTCAGTAGATAGTGGTGAAGACATTAAAACGCTTAGTCACCCTATAATTTGTCGTAGAAGAGAGTTTTAATCTTCATACAGGTGAAGAAGAAAAGGGAGAAGAAACGGACGAATTAATTCAAGCTTTAAGGTCAATTTTGGAAAAGGGAACCTTTTGATTTACAAAAGATTGAAGGTTTCACAGAGAAACAGACAGTTGTTGGTAATGAAAAAATGGATTTTAAAATCAGCTGAGTTTACCCTGGAAAATAGAAAATGTGAGTATACCTTGAAAAATAGAAAATGCCGAATTTCCTTTGAACTATGATTATGATATGTATGCAGGAAGGTTGAAATCATTGCACAATCGTTTGAAAAAAATTCCTGAATTGTTAAATGAGTATAATTTGATTTTACATGATCAAATTGAGAAAAGGAATTATCGAAATTGTGCCAGAAGAACAAGTCTCCCAAAAAATTGTTATTTCATTAGCCATCATTTGTTTTCAAAATGATCGAGAAACAACAAGGTTCGAATTGTTTTTGATGGTTATGCGAAAGGAGACAAGAATAAAATATATTTGCATGATAAATTCGAAGTAACGAAATGAATCTGTACAGAAAATCGAGCCCCCTGACTGCTTGTCTGATAATTCTAATTTACAGAGAGATGATCAAACCTATGGTGAGTATATCACGGGGGTAATAGACAACAATGAATATGGTAAGATTATTGGAGTGAATTGGAATAACGATTCAGATCATTTGTATTTTGATTTAAGTCAAATCATTAAATTTGCCGAAATATTGCCTGCAACAAAAAATTCTGTTCCAAAGGTTGCAGCAAAAATCTTCGATCCGTTTGGTTGTTTGAGTTTATTCACAATCAATTTAAAGGTACTTTTTCAAGACTTGTGTTTGTCAAAAATAGTTGGGATGAACTGCTTCAAAAGTTTCAAAATATACAAATACCCTGTTGTTTATTTGAAAATTATTCGAATGGGCAAACACACGGGTTTTCAGAAGAGAGCGAAAAAGTGTACGCAGCAGTTGTTTACTTGCGAGTAACTTGTGAAACTGGCGAAGTCGCAACCAAGTTTATTGCTTCAAAAGCGAAAATTGCGCCAATCAAAAGGCAAGGCATACCCTGACTTGAGTTGCTAGGCGCTCATCTGCTTGCTGAATTAATGTACACAGTTGGAAGGAGAACTTGAAATAAAAGATGTTTAGCCATTTTACTGGAGTGACTCTACGGCAACTTTGTGCTAGGTCAAAAAAGTCTGTAAGCAATTTGTTCGCCATCGGGTTCAAAGGATCTTGAATTTATCTTCAAAAGAAGACTTGAATCATTGTCCGGGAGTTTTAAACCCCGTTTTAAAAATCTCGTGATGTTTATGGTCGTTCCCTGCAAGACAATTTTGTTTGGAAGAAGGGTCCTTTGTTCTTGATTTTTCCATCGTCTGAATGGCCTGAGACGGTAGAAAAAGAAGATCAAAAATGGCATTGCCATGAATGAAATTGTTCAAAAACCAATTGTTCATTACCAATGTTATGGTCAATAAGGACAATTATGAGCAGTTTACAGACATTTTAGATGACACCCGTTTCGGCTCTAAAGCAAAATTACTAAAATGGTTCGCGTGGGTACTAACAAATAGTAAGGGTTTTAGAGATGTGATAAATAGTAAGGATTTCACGCGAAAATGTATTGATATCTTCAATACAAAGTGAGTCCTTCAAGGAAGAAATTGCATTTCTTTCGGACAGGACAGGTAAGCGGACACCGTGCAAGGTCAATCAGTTGAATCTCTTTATTGATGAAAATAATCTGTTTAGATGTAAGTCACGGCTTAACAATGCTTCTATTTCACAAAAGAGTGGTTCATAATGGTGTACGTGATACTTTAAATTGCATTCGTGAGAAACACTGGATATTGAGAGATGGAAAACTCACAGAGGGTAATAAGACAATGTGTTCTGTGTAAAAGGGCAGAAGGGCTACCGTTTCAATTTACCACCGTAGAGTAAATGAGTCACCACCGTTCTCACACACAGGTATTGATTTTGCGGGACCATTAAGAGCTACTGAAACATTAGAAGGTTCTCAAAAACAGTTAAAGGCATACATTTGTTTGTTTACGTGTGCATCGACCAGGGCAATTCATCTTGAATTATTAGAATCAATGGATGTAAGTTCATTTATTAGCGCTTTTTGTAGATTCGTAGCGAGAAGAGGGATGCCACACAAATTATGGTCTGATAATACGAAAACCTTCAAAGCTGTGGCAACTGAAGTGAATAAATTGTTGAGAACTCCGAAGTTACAAGAGTTTTTAGTATCTTAAAATGTACTGTGGCGCTTAATCACTGATATATTGCCGTGGTAAGGAGGAATTTGGAAAAGAATGATTAGAAGTGTGAAAAAGGTGTCTTATAAAAGTGATCGGACAAGCTACTTTAAATTTTATTGAATTTAATACCTTATGTGTGGAAGTAGAATCAGTCATCAATTCTCGGCCGATTACATATATGTATGATAATAATAAGGGTATATCCTATACATTGACTCCTTCACAGTTAATTAATATCAGAAATATTTTTCAGGAATCAAGTGACAGACATTACGAAGTTGTCAACAGATACGAAACGCTGGCAAAGAGAGCCAAGTATCGTAAACAGTTACTAAAAAATTCTCATCAGTGGAGTGATGTATTCAGGACGTTTTGCATTTGTTACACGATCTGTTCACGGTCATGGAAAGCACTGGCCTACTGGATCCCTTATCCAATCTAGATTTTTGGGCACTAGATCCCTTCTCCGATCTAGATTTATGAGAATTGATCAATACTAAGCTCCAAGAATGGATTCAGGCTTGGATTTGGCATCCTCTTCGGATTGCAAGAAACATGAGCCCACTCCAACTATGGACAATGGGCCGGCAGTGGATATGGTATCTGAGGATTATGGTATCGATTGGGACGGTCCGGTTGAAACTGAAGATTCAAGTGAGAGCACAGTCATTTTAGATGATTTGGATTGTCCTCTAAGCGAGGAGCAGGTTGTCAACATTCAAACAAACTTAAACCAGAGTGGCTTTTCTGCTATTAATTGTAGTCCTTTAGAGTCACTGAATGAATTTCAAATGTTCAGAGATTTTCAGGAATGAAGTGACAGACATTACGAAGTAGTCACTACATACGACACGCTGGCGAAGAGAGCCAAGTATCGTTATCAGTTACTAAATAATTTCTCATCAGTGGAGTGATGTATTCAGGACGTTTTGTATTTGTTACACGATCTGTTCACCGTCATGGAAAGCACTGGCCTACTGGATCCCTTATCCGATCTAGATTTATGGGCACTAGATCCCTCCTCCGATCTAGATTTATGAGAATTGATCAATATTAAGCTCCGAGACTGTATTCAGGCTGGGATTTAGCATCCTCTTCGGATTGCAAGAAACATGAGCCCACTCCAACTATGGACAGTAGGCCAGCAGTGGATATGGTATCTCAGGATTATGGTATCGATTGGGATGGTCCGGTTGAAACTGAAGATTCAAGTGAGAGCACAGTCATTTTAGATGATTTGGATTGTCCTCTGAGCGAGGAGCAGGTTGTAAACATTCAAACAAACTTAAACCAGAGCGGCTTTTCTGCTATTAATTGTAGTCCTTTAGAGGCACTGAATGAATTTCAAATGTTCAGAGATTTAGCAGTTCCCAGTATGGAGCAATAAAAACATTCAGTACTTTCAATAGAGAGGAGAAACGATATATAAAAAGTAACAAACGATTGTCGAAGCTATTTACAAACTGTATGTAGCGGAAATAAAAAAAGGAACTCCAATTTATCAGCAATTTGAAAATTTAATTTGAAAATTTATCAGCAAAAATTATCAGCAAAATTTAAAAACTCTTATTTATCAGCAATCTTATTTTACATAGTAAAAAAAAATAGAGCTTCAATTATATGGAAAATTTATGTTGAAGCATAATATATTACCACCTCTCCTTATGTTTAAACTCAAAGAGACTCGAAGATTGATAACTTTATAAACACTCTTATCTGCCAAATAAATGGGGAGGAGAGACGCTTGTTAATTTTTCAGTTTTTTCTTGCCCTCTCCCTGAGGTTGCCTACGAAATCCCATCCCCTTAGACCTGATGACGTAATTCGAGTATTTTTAAAGTGAGGATCACTGCTGTCAAAACGAGGTAGAGCAGAATACTTGGTTTTTGTTTTCATTTTTACACATGGCGGCATTTTTGTCTCCGAGCTGCGAAGAAGCGCTACTACAAGCTCATGTTATCAGAAGGTAAGCTGCAATTATATAAATTGTACGCCATGCGAGCTTTGACTTTATATTTTGCAAATAAAACATCTCTCCACAGGCCACAGCTAAGCACAGCTGCAGGCAGCTCATCATCATCGTGGACGTGTGCAATGCAATGCACATTTTCATATCATAATTATTAATATAATTTCATTTAAGTTAACACAAAATAATTAGGCGTCTATTAAAAAAGTTAGCCTCTCGGCCTCAATACAATAACCAAATTACAGAAATATATATCTACTTATCTCTTTTAACTAAATTTGGAGAGCAAACAATAAAGAGTAATGAAAATATTATGATTTTTGTGGTGAGTACAGTTAGTCTATTACTCAGTACAGTTAGGCCTTTTGATACACTGTCATTATTTATAATTGATCAGGCAGGACAAGAGCCTATTTATAGTGGATTGTCAATAAATCTTAGGATAAATACAGGGGCGGCTGTGAGAGGAAAAAAGTAGTTAATCAAATTTGAGGGTCGGAAATGTTTATTAAGCCTCACCCTTTTTCGCCCTGAAAACGCCCATTTTTTGTAAGTATCACTGCAACCCCAATTAAAAAAACATGTTCTTGAACAGTTTTAATTGATGACAACAAAAGAGAAAACAAGTCAGCTTATGAATATGTTATTAAATCGATGTTCTACTTGAAGAAAAACGAGGTTATCTTTTCTTGTTTGAACCATCTTTGATCTAGCCGCTGAGACCACACGCTTCATCCGACTAAAAACCAGTTCACGGTGAACCCTCGTAAGAGGTACTGTTACCGCCAACTCCAACAGCGTCATTACTTAAGGAAGAGCTTCAGCAAGGTCCGCACTTTTGATGACCGCTAGCAAATCCTGTATGGTCGGTGTACCTTCCTTTACCAAATCAGGCTAGATGTTGCAATTTGCTTCAACTTCAAACTGATCTCGATCTTCGGCATCCTCTTCACGATCGTGAAGTTATCCATCAGCTCCAACAGGGCCTTCAGCAGCGCCCTCACCTTCGGCCTCTTTCTGCGTGCGTTTGTTGTGCATAGCCTTTTTCTTTACGTAACGAAAACATGCATAGAACCAAGCTTCGTAAGAAGTATAAGGACGATAGAACTGAAGAAAACCTCAAAGCATTTAAAAAGCAGAGGAACAAATGCGTGAAATTGCTACGTAACGCAAAATTTGATTACTATAAGAATATCAACCTTGATAACCTTACCGATAATCATAAATTTTGGAAGACTGTGAAGCCACTGTTTTCAGATAAGGTGCAGCTAAATTCATCTATCACTTTGATAGAGGACGGGAAAGTGATAAGTAAGGACTCTGAAATTGCAGAGGTTTTCAATAATTTTTTCGCAAACATTACAGAAAGTTTAGGGATCTCTGCCAATGAAACATTATCGCTGCCAGCAAATGACATACTAAATCCAATTGACAAAGCTATAAAGAAATTTGAATCACACCCAAGCATATACAAAATCAAAGAAAGAGCTACGTTTTCCGATAAATTTGATTTTAAAGAGGTCACTATTGAAGATATTGCTGTCCAAATGAGAAAACTTAATCCGAATAAAGCTTCTCCGATCAACTGCATACCTGCAAGAATTCTCAAGGAAAATTCTGGTATATTTTGTTTAGTCATTCAAAATATGTACAATTCTGGTTTATCCAAACGTACTTTTCCTGAAGAACTGAAAGCCGGAGATATAAGTTCGCTGTTTAAAAAAGAGGACACATTTACAAAAAGAACTACCGACCCATCACAGTTTTGCCATCAGTATCAAAAATGTACGAAAGGTTGATGCAAGATCAGATGCTGCCTTTTGTCCAAAGCTTCTTGTCCCCATTTCTTTGTGGGTTCCGAGAGGGCTATGGTACACATTTTTTATTATTTTTTGACGGATAGTCCGTCTTGGACGACGCAAAACCAGAATAGACCAAACCTACGATTTTCGACGAATTTCGGTTGAAGCAAAACAAAAATGCAAAAATGGCGGGGATTGTAGCATTTGCCGACGCATAAATAAGAAACTATACAATTTGTTCCTCCATATACAAGCTTTGCCTGCCCATCTTTCCCTGTCCCTCTGGCTCTTCGTGCTTTAAACAGGGATGCGCGAATTGTTACGAGTGGCCTTTGTGATGCCTCTGCAGTTCCTTTATTACAAAGATTAGGCTGGCTTTCAATCGAACAGCTAATTGATAGAGAAACATTAACTATGGTGTATAAATCATTAAATTCTCTTGCTTCGGAAAACCTCAGTCATATGTTCACGCGATTATGTTTATAATGGCCGGGTTTTACGAAACGCAAAAAGCAATTTTGTTATACCAAGGATGAGAACAAAATATGGCCAAATGTCATTTGCATACCGTGGAGCTGACAAATGGAATAAATTTGATTCTGAGGTCAAATTGGCCTCCTCAATCCAGTCTTTTAAAACGCAACTCAAAGCTTTTAATTGACAATTATTAAAGAGAGCTATTTGCAATTTTAATTTTTTTTCAAGTTTATTATTTATAAATTTCATTATTAAATTATCATTTTGTAAATGCAGGGCCAATTGTAAGCCAGCATACTTAATTGTACCCATGGATAAAGAATTTTAGAATGAAAAAATGAAAATGAAAGCTAACTGGCCAAACCTACAGTTCGAAAAAAGGCTTTATGTCAGTAAAGCAACCATCTAAATTCACTTTCAGCCAAATTTTGTCAATACAACAAAGTCAAGCTTCTAAATTTTATCTGGTAATTTCTGTAATGATCTTCATCGTTGTTTCATAAATCATTTGTAAAAAAGAAACAATCTATTGGAAAACAGATTTATTTTGTATTGGATAACAGGGGCAACAACGGAGGAAGTAGAAAGGTAGGTGGGGGGGGGGGGGTAAATATGTATAAAGATATCTCTTCTTCATGTTAAAAATTTTGATTTGTACACCCCAACTCTTGCCAATGTTTTCACTTTTAATTATGATATAGTTTCAGACACGGGCGGAGCCAATAGGGGGCAGGGGCCTCTGCCCAAACTACTTTTTAGCCGGCTTAGTCGATCATTTTGCTATTGATTTTGCAGCACGGTTGGCCAGATCTCGCCATTGAGAACCTTTTCACCCACTTCCCCCAAAATCTCCTGAACCGAGCACCGCCTCAGCTTTCGGAGAGCAACGAGTGGAAAAGGGAAACTGTCATTTTTAACGTAAATAATTCAATTTGCAGTTGTAAACCGAAGAGACGGATTACCTGTCATCTCAGATGGAGACAAAAGCTACACGGTGCCCGAATACTCTGAAAATTTTCATAAGATTGGATCTACTCTACCAGCTATCAATTTCAGGTATGAGCCACAGGCAAACATTTTATTTGGTATTTATCTCCTTGTATTAAGATCGCTTACAATCAGCTGGCAAATGAACAAATCGAAAACACCTTAAATGTACTTCTCGAGCTCTAAACATCTGCACACTAAATTTGTATTTTAATGTGATTCTGAGATACAAAAATAATTTACCTAAACATCAGCCTGGAGTTCCTTGAAGGGTCCTTTGCAACCAGCATGCATCGCGCACATTTTTGGCGTGTGGCGGCCATTTTCATAGTCCATGAAAATAAATAAATTCGATACTGAAATCTTCTTGAACCGTTGCAATCATTTTACAAAATTCGCAGAAGAAAATAACTGTCGATTGTCGAGAAACTCGTTGTCATGAAAGTTACAAATTATTACGAAGTACGGGTCAGCTCATTTTCAGCCATGCAAAAAATAAACAGCGAAACAATTTGGTCAAGGAATTCGTTAACAATAAACAAGGCAAGAAATAGCGGGTGTCCCAAAATTAGTGTAACAGGTTTGATCAAGGCTAGTGCTGAGAAAATCGCTCCAATCCGTCAAAAATTAATTTTTTAGGTAATCCTCGATAGCTAATTTGGCTGTTTGAGAATTCAGATAGTAACACTTTAAGTTCAAATTTGCCTCACATCCAAACTGATTTAAGCTTACGCTCTTGAAGGGTTGTCCTTGTGTGATTTTCTGAACCACGGCAGTGTTCCAGACAACAAACTTTGTTTTTGAAAACACTTCTGAACAGTGATTCCAAAAAGAATCTTAAAAATCAGTTGTCCATGGCTAAATATTTTGAAAGCTAAAATTACTGTTTCATTTTGGTAGATTTTCGGTGGAAATGCTGAAAAAAGAGAAAGCACTTCATAGCGGTTGTATGCATCAATAAGCGCTTAATAGTCAGTTTTTAGATTTCTCTCCAAGCACCATTAAATTCATTTCGTAAAAGGTTATGATTTAGGAGATCCAAAATCCAAAGAAACAGTTTGGACCAAATTCCAAACTTCTGGTTTGGGGGCAAATTTGAACTTTCAGAATTAATATCTCGACTCTTGATGCACATATAATAACAAACTAGGTATCAATTTTTAAGCTAACTACCAAGAACTATTTTAAAAATTGTTTCGAATAAATTTGAGTGAAACTCGCACCGCTAGCCTTGATCAAAGTTGTTACCTTTTTTGGGACACCCGGTAGTTATTGTTGAAATAATAAACAAATGTATGTTCCAAGTAAAATTGAGGAATTTAAGTTCACCACCCTATAATACGAGCTATTAAGCTGAGATAACGGAACCTTGAATTTCGTTGTAGGTTGCATCGCAGGAAGCCCTTAATTTATTTTATTATGAAGGACTGCATTTATTTTTTCTGTATTTCTGCATTTATTTTCTGAGTAGTAATTCCGCTTTTTCGTACTAATAAAAAACCGATAGAGCAAAAGTAAAAAGGGAGCGGTTTTACTGTGTTATTTTACTCGAACGAAAACGTGGAATTACTACTCAGAAAATAAATGCAGAAGGACAGGAAAAATAAATACAACCTTTGATAATAAAATAAATTTAGTATGAGCTCCCAGTTGTTGAATTTCATAATATCGGTTCTCCTGTGCGGGTTTTTACTGTATTTGGGAATTTACTGTATTTACCATCTGTTGAAAATGCCGCGGCAAATATCGAGGACAGACAGTGAAAATGGAAAATAGATAGTGGATAAATCCTTATTCTACACTTCTGCAAATAATAGTTGCGATATAAAGAATTGATAGCGTATCATTTTGTTTTCAGCCGATCTTCAAAATTGGTATCTGATACATTCATCCCTTTGCAGCCGCTTGAAAAGAGTACAAGGTATAGTTTTCAATCTACAATTTTAGACTGTTTCAAAGACTGAAGTTGTGACACTGAGTGTAGCCTACTCTGAATTTACCGTGTAGATAAAAAATTGAGCCTACTCTGAATTTACTGTGTAGATAAAAAGAAATTACGTTGTTGAGTCAGGCTTATTCAATAGTGGTTCTATTTCCTTCCTACAGGCCTGCATACAACGACAGAAGCAGAGAACAACTAGAGAAAATCGAAAAAAACGAAGTTATCTTGCTATCAAAATGGAAACCATCCCCAACGCTCAAGCCATCTTTATGATTAATAAATAATAAATGGAGCGTTTAATTTTATGTATTGCCACTTTTGAGACACAGAAGCATTGTAATTGTAAATTGTTTGGTTTGGGTTACTATTTTAATATAGCTTTGAATATCACCTCATTTTTATGTATTGAAAAAAGAAATTTGAAGAAAATTTGCCTGTTTCTTTGTTTGTGGTATCGAAGTTTAATTCTCTTGAAAGACTTTTCGCGAAGTGGAAAGCTGAAAAAACGTGTGAGATATTGAAGATATTACAGGAGTTTGGAATATGGAAGTTAGGAAAATGGAATATTGGAATATTTAGGGTAGACACAACGAGTAGACACAAAAAGTAAGGCAGACAGAAAAATAAATTTCAAATTTCTGCACATGCGTCAAATGTATTACATGACGTTTACCAGTCGCCGGGGGGGGGGGGGGGTATGATCCCAAAATGTACGGAGGTGTGTCCCTGAGTTTTGTGAAACCCAGCCAACTTTTATCTGCAAGCAAAGAATTCCTATTTAGTTTAAATTGCAATTATTCTGGATTTCTTACCCAAATTTAAAGACTTTTTTTGGGGGAAATGAGCCCAGTTGTAGATAATTTTGGGGCTAAATGGACCCAGTCGTAGAGAATATTTGAAGAAAACCCCACCCATATTGGGAGCACATACCTGTCACGGTATATTAGGAAGTACCCCCCTCCAGGACCATGTCAAAAGGTCCATAACATTTTGCAGTGTTAAAGTTTTTAACTAGTGCACTGCTCCAACTGTAGAATGTAACTCGATAAAATTGAAATAAAGAAAATTGTCACAAATGTATCATTCATTATTATATTAAACTCTGCGCCATAGATAAGGTAAGCTTTGTATATTTTTATATTTATAATCGTCTTAAAACCAAAGAAAAACAAAAATCTCCTTTATTTGATAAATCAATTAAAATCACAAAATTATGAATTTCGTATCTCCGTCAATCATATATACACTAGCTAGCAAATTTTCACAAATTTGTACGCTGAATTGAATCACAGTTGTATGATTACTATATCTAACCCTTGGGGGAATTGAACCCACCCTCCCTCAGACTAAATTGAGCCCTGGTCAAACGGTAAGTCCTGTAGAGGTCCTGCAAAACTTCGGCAACGATATTTCTTCAGAGGCGAAGCACAAGTCTACTCAATTTTATGTCCTTCTTTCTCTCCTCCGCAGCGTCAGACGAGATATCACTCGGTCCCTGCTCAGATAAAGTTGAAGATGTCTAAGCCCCTGTCTAGCCGTGTAAGCTAGATTAGCTCTCTGCTTTCTTAGTTTGATGCAATATAATTGGTTGGGTATTTTATGTACTATAATGAATTAAGTAATACAAATATTCTCAAGGAACTTTTAGCCAGCTATGGCGTTGGGGAAAATTGGTTAAATGCCGAATCTAACACGAAGAAACATTAAGACTTTAATTTACGTTTGACCAAGGCGTTACAGACTTGTCAATATTTATGGCAAGGAGCAGGTCCAAAAAGGTACGTCATTAAATGTTCTCAATGTAAAAATAATATTTTTTAAGGGTTGGATGGCAAACAAGTTTTTGATTTAAAATTTTTTCTTTTTGGTACAACCTCCTGACCTAAATAAGGCACGTTACCTAAACATTTTTTAATGCAGTTGACTCAATAGATCTTCCCATGTATAGTAGAGATGTAGTGTTTTGGTATTTAAATTGCGGTTTCTAGGCAAGGTATTCACGGAACAAAATGCAGCTAAACTTGAATGTTACAAAAGCCTCCATGTGGCTGACACAGTTAACTGCTCGTTTCCTACAAAAGGCCTAAACAAAGAGGGCCTAAATAGATTAATGAGGTTAAATGCCGAATCTAATCATTTTCTTTTCCTAAATAGATTAATGAGGAAAAAGTAACAGCAACCAGTAACCATATTAGATTATATTAGCTTTGGAAAGTTTTTGACTAACAACATGAAAGTTCCGAATCGGGAACTGAATAGGGAAGTAAGATTATTGGACATGACAATGGACATTTACACAGATTTCGACAAAATCTTTGAACTTTCTTATTCGCAATGCATTGTTGGTTGTCTAGAGCATGCGTAAACTCAAATACTGTGCCCTGGCTGCGCAACAATGAATAGCAAATTAAAAATACCATATGCAAAATAAAAATAATTGCATGATTAGATACACTGAGTAAATTCATATTTGATATTTCACTGGTTTTAAAAAATTTGCAATGGGCCCAATGGCTTTACCAGCAGTAACCATGCATTTAAATGTTTCCCAAAACAATACATCTCTCTATCGTTAGTAATGTTATGTATATAATTTGAAATTCATTTATATATATACATGTATATAGTAAATATTTAATTTTCAGATAAAACTAAGAAATATATTTAAATCAATCAACGTTAAATTTTCTTCCGTATTTACCAATCACGGATAGAACGAAAAGCGCGTCTTATTCCGGTAAGGTAATAAAAGTTGCAGTGCACCACAGTTGCTCAAAAAATGATTCCAAGTTTAGCTGCTATGAAGGAGCTTCAGTTTTGATGATTTTGTTTTTGCTTGATGTTGATTTAAAACGCTTCAATTTGAATTTGATACTTTGTTTGCCAAAAATCTATTGAGTAATCCCTGAGCTATACCAAAGAAAAGCTGACATTAATGGTTGTCTCGAAAGCACAATTTATTATTATTTCCAGCAGATTGTAGCAGCAGAAATCCTCTAAGTTTCATTTTGAGCATTACTCGAGGCATGACTCAGTGTGCATTGGGTAAATTTTAGCAAATAAGTAACTAATCAAAATTAAATAATTAACTAATTTAGTAAGGTAGCAAACTGTGAAATGCTTACATACATGCCATCATACTCAAGGAAAAATAGAATTATCAAAACTAAATCTCCACAGCAGCTTTGCGAACATTTTTGTAGACACGATGTTGCTATGCAGTAGAGTAATCAAACTTAATTGGTGAAAATCTTCCGAGTGGTACCATATTATTGTGCACGATAACACCAGATGAACCTGCGCGCAAGCTAGATTCATTTACATGGTAAAGTATTGCCAAATGTTAGCTTAAAATTGCACCAACGCCATCCGTAGTGTTGCCCAAGTCTCTCAGTATAATCCCCCGTAAAATAATAAATAAGAATAAACCTGAGAAATGCGAGCAAGTCGACGCCATCTTGAGAGGCAATTGAGGCCATCAAAAAATGAGTCGTGAGCAACAACAAGATGTCCAGCTTGCAGCTGCAACTTTTGTGAGTCTTGTCAACTCAATTCGATTAAAGTTAAAGCACAACTCACGTGACTATAAGGACCTCCTTTAAGAAATGCGCGTCGCCGGCAACGAAGATCCAGAACAATATATATTTTCTAATACTCCGAATTAAGATTTTCGACATATAGAATTTTTAGAGGTATGGAACGAACAAAAATATAATGCCCGATGTCAAATGGTCTATCAAAATGTGCTGTCCAACCAATGAATCTATGGTTCCTTCAGTATGGCTGGAGACCCGTAATTAAATATCAAAGATTTAAAATTCGATGCCAACTCGTTTCCATAAATTTTCCAAAAAGTATTTATGTCAAAAACTCTTCCCTATATCCTATTACTCTTCTCTAACCCTATTATATATTATATATTATGTTTATTAACAATTAAAACACAAGTTTGTTTTAAGCAATAACGATGGGTGGCATGACACTCTCAAAATAGCTCTGAAAAGTAGTCCATGATTACTTCAAAGCAATCGATCAACTACATGCGAATAATCGCTAGGCCAGAAGCTAAACCGAATGTGTTCACTTACCCATGCTCTCTGGCTATTGTACAAAAATGCTATAAAAAAGAAACTCAACTCTTAGGTATGATGCCTGTCCACGTGTAATTCTGCTGACTGAAGCAAGACGCTACTGGGGCGCTTTCTGTTAGTGTAAGTATGCGAATCTGTTAAGAAGAGACGAGTCAAAATTAGTAAGTTATCATCATCATTAATATTACATCATCAATTTTAAAAGAGTTAAAACATTAAAATTGCTGGCCTCGAGTTGTTGCATGTGGCGTAAGGGGCATAACCATATAGGCTGTTGTGTCAATTTAAGAAAATTTTTTCTGAAATTCAGGAAATGATCTGGGGTATACCCTATATAGCGACTCCCCAACAATCAATTTTTATTGTTCTATTTCAATAATTGCGCTGGACGTATTCTGGGTAAGCCCAGAAAGCGCGCATACGTTCAGCTATGGCTGCGGGTAAAACTTGGTAAATCCTTAAAATTCTCGAGGAGCATTTTACTCCAAAAAATCTCGGAAAATTTCCAAAAAGGTCCTCTTGTTTTGGTTATGAAGTAACTTCAAAATAATATATTGTGTAAGACCGTGACAAATTTGGAGAGTTGAACTAAAAGTAAGAGCCGCACGCTATCCAACGTCGGCGAGACTTGCCTTGTTTATAGACGCTTTATCCGTTTAATAGAAAATCAAAATAACTTATTCTGTAACTGCTCACGAACTCCGTTTGCAACTTTTGGCTTTTTTCACAGGTCATTTCTCTATCGGCCAAGGCCAACGCTACTACTGACCAGACCAGACGCATGCGAATTGTGACTTAAGTGGAGATGGGCCTTTAGTAATTCAATATTTGCATCTGCAGTGCACGTTCCTTGAAGCCCATGGTTATATCCTTTGTTTTCGATTGCTTGAACGTCCCCCCTCCCAAAGCACATTAAAAACAAAGGGCACACGTTTAAAACTATTACATTAATAAGCCTTATTCCCATGGGAATTGTTCATCAATCAAAAAAAATTAAATCTGCGCTGCCTAATTGAATTCGCTCGAGTGGAACAGTCATAATCCGAGAGAGATCACAACAGGAACCCCCAATAGGATTAATCAACCAAAAATAGAGCAGCACGCACGTAGCGCGAAATAAAGCTGACCTAGTTTAAAATGGCCTACTTTCCCTCAAACAGGCCAAGAACAACGCAAATTTTCAACCAGCTTGGGTTTGGCAGTCTTCGAAAAGCAAAATCTGTGCAAATCACACGCCAAATTCAGCAATTGCCTAGAGCACAAAGACATTAGAATTGGAAAAGTAATGTCGCAAAAACGAACAAATTAATGTTACAAAATTATCATTCTTCAAATGTAACTTCTCCCCTTCCAGAAGCATCATAAAAGATATTTTTGGTTGGGATGAGAGCACACACCCTCCCTAGATATATGACAATTATTCGTTCTTAATATACACATTTCAAAATAAATTTTTCATAACGAAATGTGAATCATTCACATTTGTCATATATCTAAGGGCAAAGATGGTATGCATAATTATTTCGACTTTAATTTAAAGCCAGGTATCCACAGTTGGTTTCAACCAGTCGACTTTGCCACGCGAATTGACATTTTTCAAAATTGGGGTTTGGCGAAAACATTTGAAGAACCACAGTGTTACGATTATTTAACAAGGTTAGTATGAAAGTAAAAATGCCACCTTATTTGGTGTAGGGGTGAAATCGCAAAGTGGATGCTTGCACTTTCAAGTTGACACCTATCAAAAGAGTAAATTAGTACGGTCAATTTACTGTAAATAGATCATGATTGAAAATTAGACAGTGAACAAATTAATCACTTTTAGGCCATAGAGACCTAAAATTGTTAGTGAATATAATCAACATACAGGTCTATATAATCAGACATGGTTAAATGATTGATCAAAATTTGACACCTATCAAAAGAGCAAGTTAGTACGGTGAATTTACTGTAAATAAATCATGATTGAAAATTAGGCGGTGGACTTATATTAGGCGATTAATAAAGTTTAAGTGTATTATTGTTATGTGTCTGGAAAATCCGACAAAATGTTTGTTAACGGTGTCCACAAAGGTAAAAAGTTATCATCCAATCTTGAAAATGTTTACTTCGGACATGTAAAATCGGGCATGACAGGACGAGCGCACAAAACTAATCGAATTATACTACATCGTAAAATCAAAACAACCATGGCTTCACAAATACGATGCAAGTAATTACTTTTCTCTTCTTTCTGTCACGATTGCTCCTATTTTTGTTGAGACGATGCTTTGGATTTATCGAAAAAAAACAATTCCATTTTTTGGAGCAAAGTTTAAGTGAATACCCGAGCTAAATGACGAGATTGTGCAGTATTAAAAATAGACTTTCTAATCAGCCAATAAAAATAAAAGATTTTCTAATTAGCCAATCAAAGCGCAGTAAGCACGCAAGTAGGCCGACCGCAAGGTCGAAGGGAACCCGGCGGCTCCTACTTCTTTAGCTGCCATCTATGGCTGGCAGGGGAGGGCGCCATTCCTTTTCCTGGTTTGATAATCTCTTACCCCCCAGCTGAGCTAGTACTCATTTACAGACCTCGAATGGATAAACAGCTGAGCTGATTGTGGGATTTGGAGTTAGAAGCTCCAAACTCGCGCTCTCACAGACCTTCTAGTTGCACAGATGACTATTTTTAGCTTTGTTATTTAGCTCAGCCCATTCACCTGTTAGGCCCGAATCTCATTTATTTTATTTTATTTTTCCGCTCCTTGTGCCGCCTTTATTTTTCTCCATTTGTTCCTCGTATTTTCTTTGCTTTTTCATTTTGCTCAATTTGTTCCCATAATCTTCGTCCTTATAAGATACAAAACTTCACTCGGGATTTTCGCGGATAACTGATAAATACTCGGTTCTCCAAAGAACAACCGGTAAAAGTCCTCTACTCGGAACTTAACTCGGAACATCTATAAAGTATGTACGCACCATTGTTATTGTCAGCTTTGTATATATATTTTTTTTCAGGGCGTCATTCTGTTCAGGGCGGTATTCATTGTCAAACAACACAACAACGGTATAGAAAGGTTGGCTACTCCTCTAGGCAATTAATTATTTATGTTGTCCACCCTACTTTTCTCGGTCTGGCTACACCTCTGGTTGTTCATTTTTTCAGTTACGTACTTTTTGAACGATCCCTAAGGGTTTGTTTAATATTGGCCAAAACATTCACACGAAACGCCAGAACCTGGGTGAAAAAGTGTCGTATAAAGAGGGC
Source organism: Phacellophora camtschatica (assembly GCA_036873815.1). Classification (NCBI taxonomy): domain Eukaryota; kingdom Metazoa; phylum Cnidaria; class Scyphozoa; order Semaeostomeae; family Ulmaridae; genus Phacellophora; species Phacellophora camtschatica. Next base: position 14,533 of record JAYJMH010080750.1, on the reverse strand, counting down.
TATAGAGATGGGGGGGGGGGTGAGGGGGTTAAAAATATTCAAATTAGTGAGTTCGCACTTTACGGATGCCCTATCCTAGGAAGTCACAGTTGTTGCATTAAAACAAAATACAAAAACAGATACCGCACGGCAACAAAAATTACATTAAAACATTAAAACTTCCAAAGCTGTTCTGTGTAATTGGACAAAAACAGAGTTGATATATTTATAATCAATAAGTTTAATAATTTCGACGTGAAAAGTCATTTACAAGTATGCAACACATAAATACACGATAAATTACTACGAATCTATTTCGACAAAAATGCGTCAAAACCTTCTCGGCGTTAAATAGCCGTTTTGATAGTGATGGAAATAACGACGATATTAACAATAAATAGCCTTTGAAAATTTGACAAATTATTCGATAAATAAGTGGATAGAATAATGAATGTATAAACGACGAAAAAAATGAATGCAATTACGTTCAAGTTCCACCGCAGCGTCTTGGTTCTACAAAATGCTGCGATGGAGTGCGTCAAAATACTGGTCTTAACCATAATACCAAACTCGCATTATAAATAATAAATATATATGTTGAACGAAAGTATGCCTCAAAGTATAGTGACGTATCATTCAAGCTATTTGTTAAGCAGAATTCCCAAAACAAAATGGTGTAAAAATGAAGTCATTTTAAATACAAAGCTGCATGTGATAAACGCAAACATCGCACCCTATATTTTGAGTCATACCAGCATAAAACAAATAAATATAAAAAATTGTATAGTTGTCTAGTTGGCAAAAACCTATTCAAATGCTCAAGTTTGCCGCGAGAGACACTGGTCAGATCAATAAGAAACATCCCTAGTTATAATTAGTACTCCACTAATTAGTAATTCAAATCAAACAGAATCCAAGTTTTTATGGCATCGAAAACAACACGAATAAACAGAGACGTAGGAAGCATTTCAAAGGGACACAAAGTATAAAGGTTACTTTAACCAGACCTGATTTTATTGCGACCACACCCAAAGCACCAAGCCATTACTATAATAATGATATCCTCTAACAATCAACAAATGAGGGGCACATGCCCTTGCTGCCCCCTGGTTCCTACGTCTCTGTGAATAATCCAACGCGTGCTTGGTTTTATTACTCGTGACAATTTTAAGCTAATTGCCAAAACCAAAGCAATCAAAGAAAATATCAAACTTATGATTCTATTATCAAAGTGATTTCTCATCAAAAACAATATGAGCTGCTGACATAGCGCTGCTTAGCCCGACTAGCACTGGGAATAAACTCTCCATATCATTAACCTCTCACAAAAATGTTGATCCATGCAACATAAAGTCAACAATTGGCAGCAAATATAGTTAAATATGCGGCTCTAAAGACCTTTATCCAAAACTTTGTTGCGTCCTATGCTAAAATCTAAATTGAATCCATTAACTCCGTAAACGTAAACATGAAAAAGGGCGCCAGTGTTACTACCTAGACCTATCGTAATTTGAAATACAACGTTAGATTAAAACATTAGTATCGTTTCTTTAGCATGGCACAAAGAAGTTGTCCCTTAGTAAAGCTTAATCCTACCCCTAACAGCTCTGTATAACCCTGCGAGCTCCGTGATATATGGTATCCAAAGTTAAAAATACGGTCACAAAATGCTAATCCTAAAATGGCATCTCGTAACAAACATCCTCGAAAAACCATTGATATAACTACAGCTATACAATTTGCATCTCGCATCATAAGTCTGCAAGAATTTACAATTTCGTTACCAAATTGCGCACTATTTCTTTTTAGACGCATCCGACCGGTCACGTGGCAGTTTACAAAATCAGATCAGTTAAAAACACAAACGGCAATGTCACTTTCTTGGCCTAGATTTTATTTAAGAAACAATTAACTTTAACTGATTAGAAGGCTTCTTCGTCAGCATCAGGAAACGCATACTACTTTTGTATTTTCCACTTGTTCTTTTTGTGTTGTGGTTTCCTATTGCCCGTTGGTTTCCTATTACCCATTAATGACAAACTTGCACACAAACTTGCACACAGAATATCTTCAAGTGTGCAACAAAATTTTCAGCCATAACAGTCACATCCCTTATTTTAAACCCACCATGTTCTCAGGAACATTAAAAAAGAATTACCCATGGTACCCCACTTCGTTTTTCTGAATTTTGATTGGCTTCAACAAGATAATAAAATCTCGCGTCAACATTCGATTAAATCTCTGGAGATTCGAAAACACAACACGAAGCATAATCACACCAAAAATTTAAAAGCATGCACACTGAGAAAGTCTTTTGTTTCCCTGCGCTATTTGCTAGATTTGACGTCACTCCGGTCAATAGCATAGTAATAATAATAATTGTTAGTTAAGGGGCTGAAAGGCCAAGGCCTATAAAACCATTTTTGTCTACGGCGAAGGACTCATTGTTAAACAAAGAACCTGGAATTAAGATACCTCCAAATTTGCCTCCAAATCTCTTTCTTTCCGAAACAACTTGGAATTTTCGGCCATATCATAGTAGAGTTAGGTTAGATCATAGTAGAGTGAAGTACAAACACCATCTCTAGGCATATGACAAATAGCACTTGAACACTTCGTTCTCGAAAGTGGTTATTTTAGAAACGAATGTCATATATCTGGGGATGGTGCTGTCCTTATCTCCATGATCTAACACCAACCCAACTTTTGGCCATATTATTATTGGTTTCTACTGACCGGACTGGAGTGATGTCAAATCTGTCAAAGAACGCGGGGAAATAAGATAATCATGTTATAAGCCTATAGGGTGGGCACTGGATCATGGAGACTTAACGACGTATGATGGCTATCCCCAGATATATCACTTTCAAAATGCTTTTTAAGAACGAAATGTACAACGAAATGTACAATTCTTATTTGTCACATATCTGGGGATAGCCCGCGTACGTTAAATCTCTAGGGGTCTTTAATCTCTGAAAAGTATTCGCGTGAGGTTGAATTTCGAAACGAATGAAACATGTGTGACAAGCATTTGACCTGCGTCGACAGTGACACGCAATCGACCGTATGCGCCTTTTCTTGGTAGTAACTAATTACTTTGTTAAACACTATTGTTCTATAACAATAATAACACGAATAAATACTCCCGAAGGGGAATTATCCAGAAAATAAATTAATAAATAATAAATATGGCGGAGATAAAATACAACTATTCCAAAACATATACGATAATAGTGATGTGTGTGGTGTTTGCGTTTAGAACTGATACCGTTTCGTTACAGTCCAAAAATTACAATCGTAAGCTTACAGCACGTGAACACTGTTTGTTAGAAATCAACTCGAAGAGTTAGAGGTCTGACAAGTATTTGACGATAATCAACAAAATGTTACATACCCAGAGAGTGATACAAAAAGGCATATAGAGGTAAAATTGGTAGGCTTGGGGTAAAATGGGTACAGCACACAATGCTAGTAATTGCCACCAAAAGCCTTGATTTACAAATGTTCTTGAGCTATAACCATTACAACTACCCAATGCGATCCCAGGGGGAGGGGGAGGGGAGTACCATCTAACTTGAGTAGGGGAGCGTGTCCGAGGAGAACTTGAGCTGACCCAAAAAAATAACGGAACGAAAACGAAAAAAAAAACATAGTAGTATTGGGCTTGTTATGATGCAATCTTGCTGTCTTTAACATCTTATCATTAACCTTTCTATGCTATTTCTTAATATTTTATCCAAAAATATACGATTTCAGACTTATAGAGCCAAAATCATATTTTTTTGATGAAAAGTTTTTCAGACCCAAAAATATATTACCGAATTGGAAATCCCAGACCCAAAAATATAGGACACACCCCCTACCCAAGTCAGGTGGTACTGCCCCCCCCCCATGGGAATCTTTTTGCACTGCTCATATTATCCCCAGCATATCAATTTCACTACCTGCGGACCCTACAACATATAATTTAGTTACTGTGAAAATAAAATCTCAAAAGGATGCATTTGCAATTTGCGATGGGACACTATATGGTTTCATAATCTCTAATACAAATTTTCCAGAAATTTTGCAAAAATTACATGAATCTTACAAGCTGGTTGGCATTTCATATTTACACAGTTACTAACTTCTATGTTTCATGTCTCTGTTTGTCACTCTCTGGACAATTGATATTTCGCTGATCATTTTCAAAGCGAATCAAATGTTTGTTCAGATTTTTCTTAGAATCTTTTTAATTTCCAAAAATTAAAAATAATGACGCAAACTGGGAATTGCTCTCCCTCAGCAAGATGGGCATCAGTTCTTGAAAATTTATATCTCAATTTGTATTTGAACATGAACATTTATGCTGGCGAGGTCTCACACCGCCAGTGTTGCATACCCAGACCTATCGTAATTTAAAATACGAAGTCGCTTTTTTTAAATTACAAAACGAACATGGGAAGGGAGCATCCATAAATTACGTACGCTCGAAATTGACTATTTCTACACCCCTCCTCCCTTGTACGCAAAAGAGCAATAGAAAAAGCCGACAATAACAATAGATGTATGCTTTTATCTCGCCCCCTCCTCATTGCATACGTATTTTATTGATGCCCCCACCCCCCCCCCCCCAAAAAAAAATATCATTATTATGGTAGTTAAACTTCACGTGCATATTTGGGAAATTAAACTTCCAGCAATCAGCATCATATGTAGCAAGCTTACGATTTTCACCAAACCTAATTAAATTTCAATAAACGTGAATAAAGAAAACTCTTAATTTAATGTTAAGTTCTGCAGATTATTTATTTCTTGCTACCAATAATGCCATTGTCAAAACTGGCGAAATCAAGCATTGAAGCAGGTCGGTGTGTGTATGCATCGATCGGATAAACGCCTGGGAGGTTGGCTGATACTGTCGTGGAAGAAAACATCAACATGTTAAACTTTAATTCGTCTTAATAAAGTTATGATAGTTTATTATTACGTCAGCTCTGAATTAGAAAACACGACTATGTCTCTATACATAAGTTATGCAAATTTTCTTGAAAGTAGGGGGGAGGAACAGACGAAGGGATAATTCCCTAAAAAGAGAAGGGAAGGGATATATATCCAGAAACATGCTATGGAGATAATTAAATGAAAACTGCAGAGAGAAGGGAATGCGAGACTCTGTTTCACCCCACCCATGTGAAAGGAAGTCTCATTTTGTCAAAAATCAACGAGAACAACAAAAGCGGGGTATTTTAGGCGCTGAAACTACGTTGGACATGATACTATATTGCTTTTAAAAAAAGCTTCCTTTGCTCGTTAGAAAGAATAAATATTAATTTTGAATTCAACATCGAATTAAATAATGAAAAAAACATCATCACAACAAATCAGAAAGAAAATTTATTGTTAAATTTTAAAATATTTCACATTATATTAATATACTAGTCAGATCATTAATGTAAACGTTAGAACTGTAAGACTGGAATAAAATGATCAAAGTTTAAACTGTTATTATGCTGCTGTCATGACAATTCTTAAATCATAATTAATTTTAGTGAGAGGTTAAACGCAAATGTTATTCTTTAGTTTTTCAGTGTTATCATTAGTTTTTCGATGTTATCAATTAGTTAAAACGTTCACCCGTAGTCTTTGGGAGGTTTTAAGAGTGCCATCAGAAATGTTTTTGCAGTTGTAAATGTTGTTTTGGTAGTTGTAAATCCGTCTGAAGGGCAACCCTCCTTTTATACAACAAATGAAATTAAATATCAAGTGAAAACGCTCAGACTTATCAAACTTATTCACCCAAATAATAATTAATTTTGACTTGAAAAACCTAATTCTGAGCTTTGTTTTTCAATAACTTGAAAAGTTTAAATAAAAATGAATTTTGAAGCTTTTAATGCAGCAAATAATATATCATTTGTAACAATATGAAATAATACTGAGAATGGAGACTGATAGTAATATCAAAGCGGAACAGTTTCCATCACAAAATAGTTCTAACAATTTAAGACAATACCGCTGAAGTGAATTTATTTTGGGTTTAAATCTTTTATCAATTAATTAAACTCCTGTTCCTGTTTAGTTGGATTATAGTGTTCATGAATTTTAAAATAGAAATTTTCAAAAGCGATTGGTTTAAAAATATTATCTGATTTTGCTTAATACAGCGACCTAAAAATGGCGAAAATGTCAAGACGGCGAAAAAATGACGGCCAGAACCAAACGGAGTCAATGCGAAAACACACAACCAACCTACTTCATGCTGCGGAAAGAGGATTAGCATTAGAGTTACAAGCTAGGACCTAGAAATGTTAGTGTTAGTAATTAGTGATGAGTAATAAAAAAAAACACACGAGCTAGAATTGCAACCCCTCTGATTTTCAGATGAATATTGTGTAAAATAATTCCCTCCTGTTACAAAAAAATGTTTTTTTTAATGTCGGCTGCTTTAGATTTTCAGTTTTCGATATTTTCATTGAAAACATCTAACGGGGCCTGCATATAACCACTACGTGGCTGGCGAAAACTTTAGATGGCCTGCAGAAACATTACGTGACCCATGGCCTGCAAAACACTACATGGCCTATGGCCTAAACACTACACGATCTGCAAAACACTACATATAAACAGCAACAACTATTTAACCAGCTGGCGAAATTAAACATTCCAAAAAATTTATTAAAAATATATTTGGATATGAAAGAAGCTAATCTCAGGATTTTTCTTCCCACAAAGCAGAAATGAAAATCAGAAAGATCACAATGCAAAGAATAGTATATTTATCGTGACGTGTCTGCATTCCTAAGAAACTTATAGCGCATAGCCAGAAAATAGCCACTTTGTAGGCCTGTTTACACGAAGAACAATATACCGGCAACGCGATTTGACTTGCTTACATGAAGTATCCCCGGCTCTTGACTTCTGTAAAAATATCAGTTAAGCCGAGGCAAGTCATTGCAAAATGAGCATGGGATACTAAAAATACCTCATTCATTCATCCCCGTTACGGACCTGTTAGATAGTTACAGTCGCATCATTTACCACCGTTACGGGCCAGGCTCTCGATATATCGGCCCTCGATGTAAACAGGCCCCAAATAAAGTTCATTTCATCGCTGAGAAATACAGCTTGGAATTTTATAAGTATGTTTTATAGTCATGTCTACATGCTTAACATAACACATTGAGATAAAATTTTGGATAAAATTCTGCTGGGGAATTTTTGAAATGTCACAAGAATGCATGACGACTGTTTCGAATCCCTTCAAACCAAAACTAGTATAACAATAGACCTTTTCAGAAATAACAGTCGTTCTATTGTATTACAGGACACGGCCACATTTCAAAATTGATGGAATTCCCATAAGTTCAGAAAACGTTTAAACTGCGATGGCTTTTGGGCCATTTGGGAGAGGGAGGCACGAATTGCCATTCCAAGTCTATTACCCATGCAATTGCCTTTTGTTTAGAAACCTATCAAACATGCACATGTTCTTATCTGCGCGTTTTTACTGCATACTTGAAAATGTAGCTTGCAAAAGTTGGACGTCTATAGAAATATTGCAAGATCTTCATAACAAAATTTTATCCTTCGTCAAAATAAACGTTCGGGTTATTATGGAAATTCTATTTTTCAAATTAGAAATTTTTTTATCAGAAATGTTCAGTTTCATTAAACAAATGATTATAGTTGAACGCCATTCGTATAAGCAACCTACATTCTAGTCTAACGTAACCGAAGATGACTGCTGGCAAAAAGTGTTGCCAACACACTGTATATTCTCTCAACAGATTAGCATGAATCGTTAGGCCACGCCTGCACGGAGGCGTTTTCCGCTGGAGATACATTTTTCTCGCTGCGTTGTCGCCTCTAACCGACCGACAAACATGCACATTTTCAAAAAAGCACAATTTCAAAAAACACATATATGTAGACGCCGAAAAATCATATTTTTGAAAAAGCTGCAACGCTTTTGAAGCCAAAGCTGGGTTTGGCAATGCTCTTATATATGATTCTCAAAATTAGGTACGCCACAGAAAAGGCTTCCCGTGTCAACGCGAAACGTTTTACACGTTTTTAGCCACACGAAAACGTGCATTTTTGAAAACGCATCCGTGAAGACGAAACCTTTTTAAAGAACAATGGCGGCTTCACAGCATGTTAATTTTGAAAACCAAACGCCAAAACAAGCGAAAAATTATTTCCAGGGATTAAAGCATCGTTCTATAGGCAAAAAGTAATTGATTTATTTTTAATTTTGATTTTTGAAGTAACGAAAAAATAAATAAACGACCTTCGATAGGTGCTTGGTGAAATCTGCCATTATACCGTAGAACCATAAAGTTTGAAGCATACTATGTATAAAGTAAATAAATGAGTTGAAGCTTGACCATAAATTGATAAGTAAACAAAATCTACTAAATGAATAAATAAATAAATAAATAAATAAATAAATGAATAAATAAATAAATAAATAAATAAATAAATAAATAAATAAATAAATAAATAAATAAATAAATAACGAAAACAAATAAATTAAACAATATTTTGTTTTGTTTCCTCCTCTTTAGTGGCTATCATTAACAAAACTCAATAAGACTAAAAATGCGATTGTTGCGGGATAGATAAATAGCATTTAAAACAAAATATGAAGGCAATGTAAGTACGCCTGCGGCGTCTAACTACCCATGGCATGGGCGGATCCAGAGAAAACGTTGACCGTCTTACTGCGGCGAAGCCGCTAACGTGAATTTACGAAGGAATGGGGGGCCTCCAGGGGAAATTTTTTGGGGCCACGCCTTTTTTATTTATGGGAAACACCCTCCTAAAGACTACCCTTTTTGCAATATTTTAGCGTAACACCCTTTTACATATCAAACTTTCCATTTGAACAAGTGCCTCAATATGTTTTTCCATCGATTTTTCCCCTTTCCAACAACAGATATATACGTCTAAATTCATCAACGTAATATAGTTCAAATTGGTCCGTCTTCAAATTATAATACGCCAAATCGCTATCAGAAATAATTTAAATTAAACTCACCAAAACGTAAGCAAGCCAAGATAAAAATCCCTAAACTGACTATAAAATATAATGCATTGGTCCATTGTCCAGCAATAAACGCTTTCTTTCAATGTCATTTTGAATATATGCTACTTCCATCAGGATTTGAACTGGTCCGTTGATAAACATCTTTTCTAAATTTTGATTTAAATATTTGCTACTTCCATCAAGATCTGAACTGGTCCATTGATAAACGTCTTTTCTCAATGTCAATTTGAATATTTGCTACTTCCATCAAGATCTGAACTGGTCCATTGATAAACGTCCTTTCTCAATGTCAATTTGAATATTTGCTACTTCCATCAAGATCTGAACTGGTCCATTGATAAACGTCTTTTCTCAATGTCGATTTGAATATTTGCTACTTCCATCAAGATCTGAACTAGTCCATTGATAAACATCTTTTCTTACAATACTTGCTACTTCATCAGGATCTCAAATTCTACTTTTTAGTTAAACTGTCAGGAATAAGAAGGTGGATAGTTTTGTCTATTTTAAAGGTTTGCAGCTCAAAAGAAATAATAATGGGGAGAAAGGGCAGGAAATAGGTGGATATGATGGCATATAGGCAGACAAGGGTTAGGTGCAAAACGGCTGGAACAAGTCAGGATACTGTTCATCATTATAAAATTATTTGAAGAGGGTAAGACAACTGCTGGATGCAAAACGGCTGGAACAAATCAGGATACTGTTCATCATTATAAAATTATTTGAAGAAGATAAGACAACTGCTGGATGCAAAATGGTTGGAACAAATCAGGATACTGTCCATCATTATAAAATTATTTGAAGAGGGTAAGACAACTGCTGGATGCAAAATGGCTGGAACAAATCAGGATACTGTTCATCATTATCAAATTATTTGAAGAGGTTAAGACAACTGCAGGATGCAAAACGGCTGGAACAAATCAGGATACTGTTCATCATTATAAAATTATTTGAAGAGGTTAAGACAACTGCAGGATGCAAAACGGCTGGAACAAGTCAGGATACTGTTCATCATTATAAAATTATTTGAAGAGGATAAGACAAATGCTGGATGCAAAAAGGGCTGGAACAAGTCAGGATACTGTTCATTATTATACTGCTAGAACAAGGTGAGGATTAAACATGCCAAGGAAACAAATGCTTGAATATACACAAATAAGAGGAAATGTTCTTTATACTGCTGGAACAAGGTGAGGATTAAACATGCCAAGGAAACAAATGCTTGAATATACACGAATAAGAGGAACTGTTCTTTATACTGCTGGAACAAGGTGAGGATTAAACATGCCAAGGAAACAAATGCTTGAATATACACGAATAAGAG
>JAYJMH010080739.1:0-10167 GCA_036873815.1 Phacellophora camtschatica | reverse complement strand
CCAGCGCCGATCAGAGCCGCTCGAAGATCGGAGGACATACTATACCTCGCCCCCCCCCCCCCCCTTGCGTAAAAGTAACTCTGGTCAAAAATGCTTATCATATCTTGGGCCTAAATTATGGAATAATCTATCCACATATCACAAGTCCGCAAGCAATAAGAACACTTTTAAGCACAAGATCAGAAGCTTTTTTATAGTAAATATACAGGAGAAGGAAAACATGGCCTCCATTTATCATTAATTATTGGTTTAAAAAGAATATATATTCTTTTACTCTTTTCTTTTAAATATATAAATAAACATTTTTCTTTCATCAAGAGAAAACTATTTCTTTCACCACAAACCTCTAAGGGGACCATTATGGAATCAAGGTCTTTCGATCTTTTAATGCTATACCTGCCACTTTAGTTTAGGGATATGTGGTTTTATAGTATTAGATTTTAGTGTATTTTAACTTTTGTAATATTTTTTGTTAGTAAATCATTGACTGTAATATTTTGTACTTCATTGTTTAAATAACATTGTAAAATGTTTAATTTGTGGCATAAAAATACATACATACATACATACATACATACATACATACATACATACATACCTACATACCTACATACCTACATACCTACATATCTACATACCTACATACATACCATAATTAGATAAACCCGGTTTTTCTCAGATAAACTGGGATTCTCGCAAATAAACCCAGTTTTTCTCAGATAAATTTTGGTTTTTTCGGATAACCCAGGCTTTTCCAAAATAATAGCAATTCCGAAATTATTTTCTCCCACTTGGTTCCTCAACTCAGAAATAGATGTTGTTGCAAATATAACGATAACTTTGATTAATCCTTTTTGTCAATCAAGAGTGCAATTTCGAGCGTTGAACAGCAGTTAATGCATATTTAATTTCCAGGTAAAAACGGAAAATGAAAAATTGCACCTTGGCTTTTTATAAGAATGTAAAATAAGAACGTCAATTCTTGGAGTTGATCCTCCAGAGTTATTTTATAGTTTCGGCAAATTCATCAAGATGTTCCTTATATTGTCCTATGTAATCCGATGTTGGAATATAGCTCAAAATTAATTTTTGAAGTAAAGGAAATTGTAATGACACATCCTGTCCTGTAATTTCCTCCAGCAATCCTGTTGCCACTGAGTTGCATTGTTGAACTGTTGTTCAATCAATGCAGCGAAACCAGCTTTCAATTGCGTACCCCTGGGTGGGGTGCACTTTTTTTGGTAGGGGTGGGTGGACCGTTGAAATTCATTCAAATGTAATTGTATTTTTTTGAAAACCCATCCATAGGTGATAAAAATACGGCTAAATTATGAAATTATAAAAATATTCAAATAAAACAACGATTCAGTGATAAAAAATCTATGTGTCAGTCATAAATGTGCGGAACACTTTCTTTCGTTTACTGTGGTGGCGCCAGGATATCTCCGCCGAAGGGGCGGTATCATCTGACCAGAGGCTAGACGAGCAGGACGAGCGAACTCACTTGGGGGTCCTGGGGTACTCCCCTGGAAACACTTTGTGACCACGCCCCTCAGATTGGCTTAGACTACCTAAAAACTAAGTGTTAATTTACTGATTGACCTTCTAAAACATCTAAAGGTTAAATCTAAAGGTTAAAACATCTTTAGCAAAATTTTAAAACTTAAGATTGCTAGAATGGCTGTCGAGACCTATGATCGGTTTCGACATTACCTATATTACATTAATGAATCATAGAAATGACTGGAAATAAACGCTCTTCGGGAAATTGTTGAAATTGAGACTGCTAGAATGGCTGGCATAGTCTATTTCCGTCTATGGTTCATCGAAATAACGAAGATAGGGATGTTCTGTAGAAAATTTTTAAATATAGGATCGCTAGATTGGCTTTCATATCATTTATTTTTAATTGAAAATTAAAGGTGGAATTTCAAAAAATGAACCCATTCTCCGGTAAGTTTATTAGAAACACACTCATTTTCAGGTAAATTTATTGAAAAACATACCCATTCTCAGGTAAAAGTTCTCAAAAAACGTACCCATTCTCAGGTAAAATGAAGGTAAAAAGCACCCATTCCGGCCACACATACCCATTATCCAAAATTTTAAGAGTGCCCCCCCCCCGGGATTGCGTACTCCTCTCCCAGACTCCTCTTCGCCTGTTCAATAGAATCATGATTTGTTTTTAAATTTGCAAAGTCTATATCTATATTTGTTTTATGTTTTCAAATGATATTCTACTGTGTTCCAAAATATGTACTCTCTGTTTTTACTTTAAGAAGGGCAAACATTGGAGATGTAGCTTTAAAACAAAAAATATTTATGAAACTCAAATAATTGAAGAACAACCTTATTGAACAATGATTTTGACATAAGGAACGGTATTAATGTTCCTGATTTTTGTCAAAGGAATGGCATCGATTTCCAATATTTTAGCATGAGGAACGGTATAAATTTTTTGACAAATTTGTATGAGGTCGGTATCGAAAATATTCATTTTTGAAAAATATGTAATAGTCTTTAGATTTTAGATTTAGTCTTTAGATTTAGATTTTCGCTAAATTGAACAAAGAACGAGCATGTTCTTGAAGGCTGAAATCTTGTTAAATGCCCCCCCCCCCTTAGATATGGACCCTAGCCTTTCTAGACGATGCGCAGACCGAAATATTCTCCACGCAGATTAATATTCGCGTGGATTTAATTTCGCGGACCTTGCGGATCTGGCCATTTCCCCCAAGATTTAGTCCACACGAAGTATCATGGATAAGGGCTGTCTGCAAAATTTACTCCACCGGTCGGGCATCCATAAAGTACCTTCGCAGAGAAAGGGAGAGTGAGGTCGGGGTCAGTCTAAAAGCGTACACCACAAGGTAACATCACAATTTTATTATTTTGCCATTTTTGCTTGCTCTACCTTTCCTATATTCCGTGTTTTGATTTGTATGGTTAAAGGGGAACAGGAGGGAGGGGGCAACAGAGGAAAGAAGGGAGAAAAAGAAGAAAAATTTTCAAATTATTCTTCTCTCCTTCTGTTCATCTCCCCCCAGTTTTAGAATGTTGGTTGTTTGTTTGGTTTAAAATTCACTTCAAGTAACGTACAGAGAGGTTGTGGGCAATCTACCCAGGGCCTAAGCCAGAAGGGGGTCGCAAATCTTTTTTAACAATTTTATGCTTGACTCGCTCTCAAAAACTGAGACTGAGAATACATTGAAAGATACATTTACTTCGTATTTTTTTCGTAGCTTTGTTCTACATATATCTACATATATTTCGTAGCCTTGTTCTACAAGATCGTCTGCTATAAGAAGTCTTGCGTAGTCAGGAGTCAAATAATTAGGCCCCATTTATACCATAGCGGAATGCTATCTGTTTGATAGTATCGGAGCAATTTCATACCACCGCCAGAGCGGAGTGATTTTTGTAGCGGTTAATGGACCATTGTGTACCTAACTCAGCATGACATTGTCAACATAAACCCCTAACCGACACGAAAATCACAACACTCAGATAGCAATCCGGAATAGTCCAAACGGGGATCAAGTCATCTTTTTAAATATATCAAGCTCCAAGCTCTCCAGCCCCAAGTCTCCAGCTCCAGAAATTACATTGCAATTGCAATAACACATAATTGAACCTTGTTCTTGAAATAAAACTGCAGTAAACAATGAAGAACTTAATTTATTTGACACTATAAGAGGGGAAACTAAAAAGAGTCTTTAGTTTGTGAAATTTATTGTTAGGACGCAAGGAAAGCGTGCATGGGTGTAGGTTTGCACGTGCAAATGAAGGAGGAGCAGTATAGAAATATGATAACGAGGCTCTAAAAACTTTCACGTCGATAGTTGCTTTGTCGAGTAAGATTCCCACCCACCCTCCTCAAGATAGTTCACAATAATAATATAAAGAATTCAAAAACATTATCCTCACGAGCCCAGCTTGGCCTATTGCTGTCTGCACGGTGTGCTTACGTCTGCTTACAAACAACTAGACTGACCGATACTATACTGTCTTAGAGACTTCTAAAGTAGAACTCTAAAAAATAGACAAATAAATAAAGTTATTTTCGTTTGAATGAAATGAATTAGATAATAACAACAAACATTTTTTATGACAGTATTTTTTCTGAAACGAGTTTTATTTGGCCAATTTGTAAATATTGAAATCACCAGTCGCTCGCAGCCAAAACAGTGTAGCCTGTCTATGTACCGGGCCTATTTATTCTTTGAAAACTATCATTAAAAACGTCATTTCTATTCATCTTTTTCTTAAACTTCCAACCAAAAATATTGCGAAGCTGGGATCACAGCAAATATATCGAAGTTTAAAATGCTGGGGAACAAACAAGTAAAAATCCTAATTTTTGAATTTAACTCGGCACCTGTAAAAATCAAGCCACTCTGAAGTCGCAAAATGCAATTGAGCCAATAGGAGCTCATAATTAGACTGAAACTAAATGGAGCGACGTCTCTGATACAGATAATGCATAAATTTAGATAATTGAAGAATATTGTAAGTACAGTGCACTATAAAGCGAAAATAAATTTGGTAACATTTTTATTACAAGGTTTTAATAATCCTTCACACAAAAAAACGGCTTACATTAACATGGAACGTTTTTCTAAAGATATTTTGCTAGAATCGTCCAATGCCTGAAATTGGATCAAAAGCCCACAAATTATATATTGACTCATTGCTATCTTTTGGTACCTGGTGCCACCATATTTACATTCATGAACGACAAAAAAGACCACTGAAACATCCATGATTATTGGGATGAAGCATTCTTGCTTGATGAAGTTTCATAACATCGTCAGATCGAGGCACGTCAAAACAAAACGTTTCTTTCTTATTTTTCTCTTCCTTAACAGCAAGAACGCTCCATTTCCCCCATCAATTTCGAAGGACAAATTTCACCACATGCAATAGCTTTAAATGGTACATGCTTGTAACCCTTGAAATCAATAACAGTTTTATACACTGTTGGATCTAAATAGGAAAATAATAATAAATAATTAATAATTCATTGATTGTGCAAGAGAACATCGAAAAGCATCAAGTATTATCAGAGTTAATATCACAAATGAAAATATCAGCAGAATGGGTGTATGTGTACAAGTTTTACAACTACCAAATCTACAACAAGAGCTAAATGCAATTCAATGAAAAATCAACAAAAATAGCAATTCCAAACAAAAAAAGTAAAATAACCTAATAATTCATTTTCATTCGTCATTTAATTTGAAATATTATTGATGAAAGCAATTATGACGAATAAAAAACTCTCAACTTATAGCAAGAGATGTCAAACAATGACGGACGGCGCATGCGCTCGCATCTCATGGAACTCCGTAGTGACCTAATTGATGACAGAGAAAAGTTTCAGATCTGAATATCTATGATTTTCTCGAATACAAGAAAGAGATAATAACGAAAGCACAAAATCTTTCTAGATATGGAATTCTTTTTAGATACTTACATTGGTCTTTGAAAAATGGCTTTTCACAGCAGTCACAAAAATTCAAATCACTTGCATGAAATAGGAGCTCAGATAACACAGATTTTGGAAGAATGTCCGTTTCAAAAGTCGGCGTACCAAGACATGGATATGTGCTTAGCGTAACAGCAGCCGCCAATACAAACAAAGTAGGCGGTGAAAAAGGTCCGTTTTTATTGATTCTCGATCTTTCATCTGGTTGGTTTTCCAATTTGAGCAATGGTGATGTTACTGATGCTACATCCAAAATATTGTCATGTCTTGAAAGTGTCACAAGCTTCGGTAACTTTGAAACCCACATAGGAATAGATTTTAATGCATTTCCAGAAATGTCCAGATACTCAATATTGCTACAAAATCGCATGGTGTTAGGTAATTGAGTTAGACTAAACCTCAACCCAACTTGTTTCAAATTTCGCAATCTTCCAATGACGCGGGGAACTTTCACGTAACGACCACCACTGATGAATAACCTTTCTAGATTTGGTAAACCCCATAGCTGCACGAAAAAAGGAAATGATATCAATATATTTTCAAAACATTTATTTGTCAAAGAAGCAAATTTCTCCTATTTTTTTCTTTGATTGTTTTAATGTATAAAATCTGCCGATAAATTTGATTTCATGGAATCTTAAAATCTGTTTTTTACCTCCAAAAAGAAACAGAAGAAATGGATCGGATTTTAAGTAAAATGTTTCTTTTGTGACTATCATGTTAAATCCTTCTATCTACGGTAAAGCCCCACGTTCAGGAAAATGATTTTTAAGAATGAGCCATATTATATTGTTTACAAATATTTTCTATTGTTGTCCTAACGCTGTCCGTCCTAGGGGTCTTTTTTCTTTAGTTACGTGGTAACTTTACAGAGCTCCATTGGCTTTTTGACCTTTTTGAAAGTTCCCCATAATCATATCTAGAACGTTCCCCAATCCTCTAAAAATGCTGTAAATGTTCCCTTTATCCACATAAAAATATAGAATGTTCCCTTGTTTCAGTTATTAATAATTGTGTGTTCTGTTCCCCCAGACTCCAAAGAGGGTCTCTAAAATGGGCTTGGAAGTTTCTTATCAGTGGTTTCTTAAATGTGGGCCTTACTGTATTTCAATTTCAAATAACGAAATCAATAAACTGGCCAAATAAATAAAATGTATGGGGATAAAAACGATGGTGGTCATTATTACTTTTCCTGAGTCACATTTTTAACATCATTAATCAAAATACCTGAAACGGCCAGTTAATTTCTCTCGACGTCACTTCAAGATCAAGATACACATATGTTACCCAATCTGATGGCCAATTACTCACTTTATGTGAATCTGAAATAAAATTATGGATGTTTATTGCACAACAATCGAATACCTCCTTATCGTAAATGGAATTTCGTTTCGAACAAATTAAAGCCAAGAAGAGGCAGAAATTTAACGTTTCTATTTGGGGGGGGGGGGGGGTGGTGGAGACTCTAAATAGTTCTCAAGAAAAGAAAATGATTTAGAAACATTAGAGACCAATCATTAAATATGACAAGAGGGAGGAGAAATTGGCCTCTAATGAGGGTGTGCAAAAATGGTTAGCTTAAAAAGAGCCTTTAAAAAAGTGTAACTGTCTTTAATTGATTACCTTTAACAAGTCTTATTTGCCAGACATTAGGGGGTCTGGAAATTTTGTAGTGATATATTAATTTCTTCTCCACCCTCTCACTATATTTAATGATCCCCCACATTACCGAAATATTTCAAACATTTTCAAAAATTTCGATTTTGTCAAGAGGGGGGCAATTATCCAACCACAGACCCTTCCTAAAAATATCCGCCTGTGAGAGTCTCTGAAGCAAAATTTACCTTCTTTTACAATGTTCTTCAAATTTCCTAATGCAACTTGCTTGTTAAAATGCTGGGCAACATTTATCATCATCTTAATGTCCGACAAATTTCTTAACACAAATGCTACCTGGAAAAATAGTACGTAAAATCACTATAAAATTGAATGTTTACTACAATATAGACTAATGTACAAAAAGCTGTTTGTTACAGTTTAAATCTGTTTAACGATTTAATAACTTATTCAAAAGCGCAACAACAAAGTATTTATTTGATGGTACACATTTTTGTTACAAGAGATTAAATTTTTTTATAAGAGATTTGATTCAACTTTTTTGAAATTAAATTCTGAGACTTGGGGCAAATCTGTTTGATTTCTCTTACATCAAGTGAAAACGAAGCCCTGAAAAACATTTTAAGGATGTTTTTGAGATCTTTAAACATTAATAACGATCTCAATCTAACTCGACTACTCGTAGGTTTACATAGAAAACAATTGAACAAAGCCTTTCGAGGGGTCCTCCCATATTTTGCGTGATGCGTTATTGACCACATTTTCGTGAGTGAAATCGTGAAACAACCATTTTTTCATGCGTGATTTCGTGAATCCAGATTCTCGCGTGAAGCGTGATATTGGAGTTTTACTTGCGTTATGCCGTGAAAAAGGGTTCAGGTGTGCGTAAATTCGTGGAAGAAATCCGAACTAAAATGATAGTTTTATAAGTTTATTTCAACTTGGCACGTAATAAATATTTCTAGTCAATCTCTATAGGAAACAATAGAAAAAAGACAACAGCCATAAACAGGGCTGTGCGGGCATTAGCTGACGCAACTTCTAGATTTTTTATTTGCGTGCACGTGAAAATCTAATTTTTCAGTGCGTGAATACGCGAAACGCTGTAATATTGTGCGTGAATGCGTGAATTGTAACCCCTATGGGGGGCCCCTTTCGAGGCATGTTGTGTACGCTCCACCGCAGCGTCTTTTTAAATTTTTAAATTATATTTTCCCCCGTTCGATTTTACCCTTGATATTTTTATTCGCGTATACACTTTAACTAATACACCTAGCATCACATAGT
Source organism: Phacellophora camtschatica (assembly GCA_036873815.1). NCBI lineage: Eukaryota > Metazoa > Cnidaria > Scyphozoa > Semaeostomeae > Ulmaridae > Phacellophora > Phacellophora camtschatica. Next base: position 1,775 of record JAYJMH010080739.1, on the reverse strand, counting down.
ATGGCATGAATAAATACTTTACGAAACGGTTATATGCTCCTGAAACGTTTTGAATCAATTTTTCCCCACATCGTATCATCTGCAGACATGTGCTGTTAAAAACGTTCTTTTTCATTGTGCAAGGACATTGTGAAATGTAATGTGTCTGACGTTGCAGGATAAGAGTAAAGTTCAAATCTGCCCACGCTACAAAAACATTGTGAAATGTCTGGATTTTCTGGGTAAAATTTAAATTAGTGTTAAATCTGTCCCGGAACCGGAGGTAGAATCTTGGTTTGAGCCAGTAATGTAGTGCCACTAAGATAACAAGGGGGGCTCCAATGTAAAAATAACCCAAAACAATACCAAAAAGTATAATTCTGTTGTTTTAGGCATTAACAAGTAACAAGGGGGGCTGAGCCCCCCTAGCTCTACAGCACTGGATTTTCAGCATATTCAGGACATCTCTGTGATTAAGTAATGTGCAAAATCTAAAATGCGCTAACTGCCTCAATGTGTATTAAGAAAAATTTTTGGAGCCATCGTAAAGTTAAATTATATATAACAAAAAAAAACATCACAAAATGTACTTTACTTTCTAAAATGCAATATATAAATAACTGGCAAGCACCCTTAACATCAAATGCAAGGACAAAATGTGTGCAGCCAGTGAAGCTCACCCCAAGGGAAGGGGGATACATTACATCATAGTCAGGACTATGATTACATCATTTGTGTACGGGTATGTATGAAATTTTTTTAGCTATCTTAAAAATGAGCGGCAGACCCAGTCAGATCGCAAGTCATAACCCTGTGATTACCAAAAGGTAGAAAAATTGGTCTTTTGTTTATTTAACCAGCAACAGTTTTGCACAGATACTTGCAGTACCAAATACATTGAGTAATTCACAATATGATACATACCTGTTTAAATTCTGCATCTCCTTGTTTTCGAAAAATTGTTTCCAAAATATTATCGAAGTTGTTGGTGTCAGTTTCTTCTCGAAAACAAAGTCTCGCCAGTTCGATGACAAGGATTTCCTCTCCATTTCCATCTTGAACGACTGTATACTTTTCGAGAACAGGGAAATTGAATCGAGTGACACGGAAATGTCTATTTAAATAATCATCAAATTCAAATTCTCCCATACTTCCCGATTCGTTTTTTATGTTTTGTTACGTTTCGCTCTCACTTTTATGCCCGGCTGTTTCTACTTTAAGAACTTGCCCCAGACCTCAAATTGTTGCCTCGTCATGTCATTTGTCATCACATATCTCAGACAGATTCCTTTTGCCACAGACCTCAAATCGTTGCCTCGTCATGTCATTTGTCATCACATATCTCATATCCCTTTTGTCAACGAAACAATACTTGACTTATTTACATGAAAACAATGCAAACAAATAGAAAACGGAAACTGTTCTCCTTTTCCGCATGATTTCAGCAAAGAAAGCTTGAGAGTGGGGGGGGGGGGGTGCACGAGTAGCAGAGGAAAGGAGAAGGGGGCATCCATAAAGTACGTACGCACCAATTTGACTATTTTGGGACATTGTCTGCAAAGTAACAATAGAAAATGCTGACAATAACAATAGATGTACGCTTTCGTTTTAACCCCCTCCCCTCTTTAAAGGTCAACTCAACCCTTTTTTGATTTTTTGCATGACAGAACTTTAAAGTATGGGGAATTCGATGGTGATTTTAGTTTTGACATTTGAGATACTAACATTGCCCTTCGGGGGTTTTTAAATTGTGTACCCCACCTGAAAACCGCGCAATAAAAGCAATCTGGCACTAG
>JAYJMH010080728.1:0-10169 GCA_036873815.1 Phacellophora camtschatica | reverse complement strand
AATAATTTGATGCTTTTGGCCCTACCGGTTTCGAGGTACAAGCCACCAAACGGGTGAACTTTATTTTGAGACACCCGATAAAAAAAACGATTTGATTGGTTAACTACAGGCCCATAGGAAGTGGGGGAGCTGGGGGACTTGAGCCCCAGTAATTTTGAAAACCATGGTGTTACGTCACAAGCATAAATTAGATCCATTATTCTCTATTGTTTTGATAACAAAAGCCCCCCTCCCCCCAATCAACAGCTGCTTTATACGGCCCTAAACTAAACTTCAACCTTCTAAAGTATTATCAATTCTATAATAAAACGTCGAGAAATAAAAACATTCCTACAATAAAGTCGGTGATGGCCTAAGATTTCCTCGCGATAAAGACTTTATATTTTTGCCACCTGCCGTATTTCCTATAGTAACCGCCTGTTCTCAAATAATAAACGCCGTATACGATTAATGTTTTTTAAGGCAGATTTCATGTTATTTTTCATTTAAATTGATACAAGGGAAGGTAACCCTTTAGCCAGAAGGCTGATTTTCATAGGGCCTCGTATCACGGTATTTGCATTCATGTTCACAGCACTACAAAATTTTGTTTTGGAACAACAGTACTATGGATGTATCAATTACTTGCCGAGGGGTATGAAATTAGAATCCACATGATGGACTGTGACACCTAAATAAAATTCCCTCTGGCATGCAACTGATGCATCTAAAATACCAATATTACCTCCAAATTTAATGTTTCATTATCGGCAATGGGAAAAGCAGTTTCGCCACCTTCTTCGACGTCATTTAAAAAGTAAAGCATCGTCATGTATCTAAAATGTAAATTTAACATTTTCTTAAAATCAGAAATACTCGGTCATGACAAACTCAGCTAACAAACCTTAAAATCTAAAAATAAATTAACAAGGAATACAAAGAATGCCTCAAATAATTCGCATCTCATTTAATCACAAAGACAGTGTTTCGTTAAGGCCAGTGGCTAGCACTAGACTATTGAAGGAAGGCCAGTCCAGTATTTTACTTTACCATATAGACCAGACCAGTGTCTAGCACTAGACTATTGAAGGAAGGCCAGTCCAGTATTTTTATTTTACCATAGACCAGTGTCTAGCATTAGACTATTGAAAAAAGGCCAGTCCAGTATTTCTATTTTACCATAGACCAGTGTCTAGCACTAGACTATTGAAGGAAGGCCAGTCCAGTATTTCTACATTATCATACCTCCATACCATGCTTCTTTTAATTCTTACAGTCCAATATTAGACTATTGAATTGAGTTACTGGATGAGTATTTACTTAAATATAGTGCCAAAATATGTAAAACTTTAAAGTTCGCTAAAATCTATCCAGTAAAACTATAAGTTAGCTAAAAAAAACTATCTCCGCTTGCAAGGCTGTAGCTCGAAATCGATGAGACTACAAATATAAAATTGTGCTCAAAACAACGTCCAAAGGGCAGAGTTTCGGATATCATCCAGTCATCTGCTACCACATTTATCTGCCCAAAACGGGAAATTAAAATTACCCTCTTCCGTGAGTCTTGAAGCCCAAGCAATGATTCTTGAAACTAACCTGCATAGTGCATAAGTGAGACTATGTAAGAAGTTTTTTAACTAACCAGCACAAGTGAGACTATGTAATAAGTTTTTTAACTGGCATACGCAAGTAAAACTCTTGTAACTAGTCATTTACCAAACATACATTGGTAAGACTCGTTTAATAAGCCATGCAACTCACCTGCATAAGTGACAAGTCGAAAATTCACCTCCAGTATTGTCTACCAAATGACAACATGGTTCACTGCTTTCATTTATTTCTTCGCTGTCAATATGGCAATTGTAGTGACCACCACGCGAATATTTCACCACCTCAAAGTAAATATTGATAGATTAAAAAAAAAAGGTTTTATTAAAAATTGCATTTCTTAGAGAATTTGAAAGCCGAGCGCTGGAGCATAAAGCCTAGTTTTTATTGCAAAAACAAAAATCGTATGTATCGAGGATAAAAATATGTAAAAAGATAAAAATATAGAAATTTCACCCTACAAATTTGGCGAGTGTATGTTTCTTCTTCATTTACATGAAAATCTCATCCCGTGTTGAGATTATCGAGCACAACTGTAAGTATGGGCTATGTGGATAATCTTAAAAAAAAAGGGAGAGACCCTTTACATGAGAATTTTCATTCCGGGAAGAAACTCATCACTCGATGAATTTGGCGAGTGTATGTTTCTTCTTCACTGACATGAAAATCTCATCCCGTGTTGAGAATCATGGACCATAACAGTAAGCATGCGCCTTGTCTATAATATTTCATGGTTCAATATCAATGCAGCAACCCGTTTCGGGATTAAAAGTGTTTTGCATTCACGTAATGATTTGACACTATTTCATTCTGGGATAAAATATCATTACGTGTAGAGATATCGTGCACGGTACCGCGGCGGGAATATGTCGTGGGGATTTGTGAACATTTGTAGGGAATACAATGGGTACCATTTCTAACGCATTGGGCCTCTTAACGTGGTGATCAATTTTTATTTTTCATTTTTGACGATATTAGCCTAAAAATTCCCATTATATTACATTACAGTCTGTATATGAAATAATAAATCTTAAAAACAAAAGATGTAGTGCAATGATACTGCTTTAAATGTTGATTATATTTTATAAGTTATCGTGCATTTCAATTCATCGAATTTGGAAAAATTAGAATTACGTTAATTAGAGCTGCTCAAATTAGGTAAAATTTATTTTTGCGCCACCTAAATTTAGCGATTTACAAAAATTCACAAAAATCGCTAGATTTAGCTTACGCAAAAATGTCGGCCTAAGGTAGGCTTCTTTGATTGAATGTTACATAAAGAAATTTTAAATTTAAATTAAGTTGAATTAAATATTAGATACTGTTGTGAAAATGTTTTAATTGAATGTCCATTTTCTAACATTTGACAAAGTTCAGATTAATTAGTTTTAATTGTTATTTTAAGTTATTTAATTGTTATTCAAAGTTGTTTTAATTTTACCTGCAGGTCTTCACTCGCACGGACAAGAGGAATCGGCAACCCAGTTACGAAAGCAAGTCTACGGTAATAACAGAATATGAGTGCAATTAAGTGATCAAGCACTTTTATTTGGGAAATCTTCCCTTCAAAAGATTTTTAGGCACTTTTTGCTCAAAATTTAGTAAAAATGCAAAATTGCTCAGCTCAAATGTAACATTTATCCAGCGTTTGATGTGTTCAGAATTAGATGCAAAGCAAACTAATGTGTCTAAAAACAAGACTGTTTTTTATTCACATCATAGGCCAAAAAGCAACAAAATGCCCAGGGCATAAAGTTTTAAGGAACCTACACTCTGAACTGGGGCTGAAGTTAATCTCCTTGTAAAAATGAGGCTAATTGCTCTTTATCCTTTTAATAACTTTTAAGAAACATTTGCAGAAAGAATTTGACGAATAGTTAGAAACGATTCTGAAAGCCAAGTTTCTTATATAAAATAAGTGTAAAACTGATTTATTATAATTACTGTATCAAATGTTCAGTTGTTGTCATCATCTATGTTTTCCAGCAAAAATATCAAACTCAAGTTCCTTACAAAGGCCCTTGGTAAAAAATGTCAGGTAAAAGAAAAGGTATCAAGTGCTTGTTTTTTTAAGCCCTAAGCCACGTTTTTGGCTATTTTGGAATTGAATTGAATTGCTGGAAGCCAATAAGTGAATTTGTGACAAAACATATCCTAAATTTTTGGCCAGAAAAAGTTCACTTCAATTTCTTGTCAGAAAACATTTTCATTGTTCACCATTGCTGACAATAACCTGGTTTAAAATAGAAGGTTTGATAAACTCATCAAGTCACATGCAATTTACGAAATGGCATCGAAGAAATGTTTTCTAAACATTACAAATCTCGTTCGAAGTGGCATCGAAGAAATGTTTTATAAACATTAAAAATCTCTTACCGTCTTCTAAGCACGGACATTAATGGGTCTACATCATTTGACAAGAATGTTTGTTCACTGTAACGCCAATTTGATAAAGGTTGCTCCATTTTTATCTTGATGATGTAATTCGCAAAAGTCAGCGCTGATTCGTTAAAGTTGAAATTTGCAAATTCAAATTGCGAAATAACACCTGCGGAAAACATCATTTTATCTTAAAATCATCTGGTCGTTTCTCACCATAGGCATTAAGAAACGTGAGTGGGCATTGAGAAACGTGTATTCTTTACTGTGTTTTTTACACGTCATTTTCTTCCCTGTCTCAATGAACCCGTGATGTGTAAGTATGTCCATGTATCTATGCCATGATGTGTCACGAGTAGATAGGCACAGGGAAGAATAACAAATCACGTTTCTTAATTCCCATGTTCTCACAACACCAATTTGTTAGCGAAATTCAAATGCCCAGACATAATAGGTTTTCCGCGCGGTAAAACTAAAAAATTCTTTAAGCGGCAAACCAAATAGTAGGATTGCATCATCAGATAAGGGAATTTAAGATGAACACATATGACGGCAACTGCAACTTCACATTGTCTTTGCTTGAATTCGGCCAAATCTGTTCAGTTAAAATGTAAGTCTTTCCTTCACGCTACAGACTTCCTACACGCTACAGATTTTCTGTGAAGAACAACGACGCAAGCCTTGCGTTGATCAATGATACCGTGCGTCTTTTATGGAGAGTAAAATTACTTCACCTTGAAAGATGCATGATCAATTTGAAGTTTTGCCGATATTTTTAACGAGCCAAGTATCTGAAAAAAGTTATGCGATGCTTGCAAAATACAGCATGGCGGTTTAGAATATGTCGTCTTTGTCGCCCTTAAACTCCCTATTTCTTTCAAACAATGAACAAAAAATGGACGCAATGTTGTATTTGCCATATCATGGTTCATTAAAGAAAAGTTGACTCACTATTTAAATTAAGAACTTAGGATAGAAACAATTTTTTACGAAAGAGTTTGAACAAATACATTCTGACAGTTTATCAATTAAAACGGTTGAGGTTCCGAATAAATTTATCCGTTGGTTAATTATTAGTCAGAGTCCAACAGAGAGGATGGGGTTGAATGATATCCAGATACCAAAATTATAATTACAATGACTCAGTGATACCCAAAATGAAATATTTGCTTTGATACTCGATACCCTAAATGGAAGACATTGATACTTTTAATACCTGATAAAAACAGCAATGATACCGTCATGATACTCAACACCCATGTCGGACCCTGATGTTTTGATGTATAATTGCGTGGAATATTGTCAAAATTTAGTGAGTTCCGCATGATAGAGTTTTCCTTTAAGCCAAGAACGTATTCTCAGTTGTCTTCAAACATCCTTAACTCCATGACTTATTACACTTTTTCCTTTCGTAAGAATCACCAGGACTTTCTCTCTCGTAAGAAGAAGCTCTTGTAAAAAACGATAAATTATCAAAGGTTTACATCGAAGAAAATAAAATTGAAAACAAACCATCACTATCAGTATCCATTTTCAGACGCTGGATCCTGAAATTGAAACTCCAAAAATTAGTTTAAAAAGAAAGATCCAAGACCTCATGCACTCTGCTCCGTTTTGGTACAAAAACGGAGAAGGGGTGGTCATCGGGGTTTGCGGAACGGCGGAATTTGAAGAAAATCTGTCGCGGTACACGGAATTCTAGAGATTTCTTGACGGACCGACGGAAAATGCACTAAAAATTACGCAGAGTGGCGGACTTCTAACATTCCCTGATGTGCTCCCTCCCTCCTCCTTGAGAGGTTTTGCTCAATTTTGGGTTTTTCCGTCTACATCAATACGGTATAAAAAGTTTTTAGAATGGTCATGAAAACGGATACATTTTAAAACGCATTGTTTAAGCCGTTTTAGCGTGAACACCAAAAACCAGAGACTTTTGAATACAGCGGCAATCGTTTTTTGTGAATACGGTTATGAATACTGTTGTAAGTTGCATCGTTTTTATAAAGCCACCACATCATTTTGTATCGTTACTCCAGTACAGGCTTATTCCTGCTCTGGTTTTATGCGAATAAACAAAATACGGAGCGGTGTGCACATAGCCATAGGTTTTTCTGATAAATATCTCGAAACTTCAATATGCAATAAAGAAAGAAAAAGCCATCCTTTGGGGCATCCATAAAGTACGTAAGAGTGGAAAGGGGTAGGAGTCATCCATAAAGCATACGTTCGCATGGGGGCTTTAAAGGGGTCTTAAACATAGATAAAGGTGAGGGGGTGTTAAGCATAGATAGTATATACGTACGCTCAACAACAAAATTAAGCTTCTGTAGTTGTTTTATTTGCTCTCGCTAAATGTTGCCGTTTTTTTGCAAAAATCAGTGAAAATAGTGCGTAAATACTTCATAAATAAAACCCTTGGAGTAAAACGCGAATTCCTCCCTATTTCATTTATAACTTTTTCAGATGAAATTACTTATTTCATCTGGAAGATTTCGATAGTTCTAGGAATCCTGGGGTTTCAAAAATTATCTTTCAATTTTTTTGTAAGGCCCCTACGTTGCATAGTTATTTTTCTGTTTGTGAGCAAGGAAGGTTGCCAAATGGAGAAATTAATGCCAACAAGGCATCATGTTAAACAAGTTAAAGAAACTATCTGACAGCCAAAAAATTGCAGATATTGCAACAGCATTTAGATAAGCAGCACCTGCCCATAGTGTGCAGATTGTTGACATAAGATATAGAAATGCTCACAATTCATTGGTGGTTTGCTTTTCACATTGAAAACCAAGTTCATTTTGAACGATCCATGCCACCTGTTGGAAAATGTTTACTAAAGTTAATCATAATTTCCTCAACCTCAGTTCTGTATATCAGATAAAATTTGATGTGTGCAGTACATATTATTTCAAACAATGATGTGAAAAAAAGTTAAAAATCTTTTGTACAAAGTTAAGAAAATTTGAAATACAACATTTCAGCATTGTGCTGAGTCAGTAAAAGGCCACAATGCTGGAAAGCTGTATTTTAAATTTTCTTAAATTCCCACAAAAGATCATTTATTTTTTATTTATCATGTTATCAATTTGTATAGTTGTCAAGGCTCCTTTAAGGCTATACTTCAAGCTATTATAATAAATTCAAATTTTAAATTAAAGTAAAATAGTATTAATGATAGTTATAATTATGAAAACTAGTGATAATAATGATAAATGATAATAATAATGATAAAATAATAATAATAGAATGACAATTATTACATTTACCAATAATTATAACAATTATTGTAAATACTATTATGTAAGAAACACTGATAATGACATTGTTATGATGAAAGAACTTCAAGTAAAATAGTTATATTTGTGAACAAGAATGATTTTTAGTAGAGTTAACAGAGGGCTCTATGGTAAAATGATTCAAAAACAATAAAAAAAGAATTAGACACCCACTATAGAAATCATCACTGTTTGTTAATAGTTGCCAACAAAAAAAATCATATTTATTTGCCTTTTTGGACTTTTGTGAGCTCTCAAAACTTTGCTCAACGCTACACTTTTACATAAATAAGTATTGTCCATCTGTAAATAGGCTATTGTTTGTGCCTGACAAGGAAACTGACTGGATAATCAATTTATTGAAAAAAACAAAATGGACGATGATTATATTATATTGATTGACAGACTGATGGTTTGTGGGCCTATAATTTACCTCATAAACATCAATAAAACCATTTCCATCTCTGTCCCATATCCCAAATTCATTTATTTCCAGAAGTTTCTGGGCATACTCCTCATCAGTTTCACCAAGTACCTTGCTGGATTTTAAGCCAGTTTGCTCAGCAAGTTTCATCAATTTTTCACACTCCTCAACACTTAGAAAGTCAGCTATTTCGTATATTGGAGGTTGAATGCTCAATGCAGTTATTGTGTGATATTTTCCATCTGGAAATTCAACATGGTGCTTTTCTCCAATCTGTAAAAAAACAAAAGTATTTCTCTTGGTAAACAATTTTTGTGCAGATCCAGATATTCTGTTATAAATTCTTTAATTCTCCAAAAACATAAAATTTAAACACAACAAAGAGTTTCTTAAGCTAGAAATATTGAAGGAACTTTATAAAAAATGGGAGAACCTTCCATTGTTAAAAAATTGTAATAAACTATTTTGAAATCATTGATTGAAGACCCTGCACAAGGCCCTCTGGCTCTAACAGCACTGTGTTGTTTGACAGTATAAACTTTACATGACAAAATTAAACTTTAATGGAAGTAAAAATGAATAATAGTATAACAGCCCAGAAGACAATTTTTTCTATTTTTCATGAGAGGAAAATGAGGAAAAGAAATGTGATATCTTTTCCTTAAAATATAAGAGCATAATAAATACAATGTGGTTATCTTTTTATCATTACATTACATTAACATAGATATGGATAAAAATTTAAACAAAAAGTTGATAAAAATTGTATTGAAATGCTGTAAAATTGCACCACTTCCACAGAGTGAGGTATTATCCATCCCTGATATCAGATATCTAACATTTGTTATGAGGTATCTAACATCTGTTCAAAAATAAAAAAATGTAGCTGTAAATTTTTGTAAAGAATTGACTCAGTTTGGTTTGTTAGACAATTCTATTTAGTTCCTATTCGATTTTCAAATGATTTTTTCTTGTTTCTTTTACCTGAACACGAGAAGTTGTTTGGGGGGGATGACTATTATGCTGATGTCATCAATTTTATTTTCGCGGGAAATCTCGGCCTGAAAGAAATGCTTCGATACCTATCGCTTACCCCTTTAGGAATACGTCGCGGCAAAGCAGTTCCCGAATATTCTTGCTCTAATTCAGACAGAATTTTCTCGAATAGTTCAGCATTTGATACTTGTTCGTTTTTACCATATTCCTTCTCTGTTAAACCAGCTGTCTTCGAGAAAAAAAGTCCAACAAATAGGACAACCATATTGAATCTAAGTAGGACGACCCATTCTTGGCCTAACTTTCTGCTCAACATTTTAAACAAGTGCAGAAACAGAAGAAGCTCCTATTTGTCTGTGTAAAAAGCAGCTACGTCGAGCATTTGACGTTGATTATTTAGACTGTACATCTGATTTCTGCTAATTTCGTTAGATTTGAATAATTAATGTTTTGAAAACAAGCACATGAAACATCTGGCATGGCAGACCAGACTGACTATCCTTATTTAGCTTTCGAGGCCACCACGACGGAATTATGGTTATAAGGTCATGGGAATCTGCAAAAATTTGAACTTGAATTCACACTAAGCTCTGAAATGAGTTCGTCGCAACTGAAGACTGAAGTGTAGTCTGCAAGAGGCCAACATTTAAAATTTGAATTCAGGACTTTTAAATTCTGACACTAAGACTTGGGGCTAGCGGCGCCATGGGGGAACATGCCCCCACTTACCAAACAACAAGGGGGACAAGAACATGCCCCCATTTATCAAAAGTCTGCAACATTGTCAGAGAAAAATGATGTAAAATATTAGAGTATACCTTTCAGCATCAATACTCATCGCTTTTTGAGTCATAATCCTCTCTAATCAGTGCAGTCGGAAGCTATTCCAGGTTGCTTTTATTGTTATCAGAAGGAAAGAGAACAAATGTTTAATTAATTAATTGTTTTAAATCACCTTTATCAGAGTAACTGGTATTACCAGTATTATTATTTCCTTTGTTCTTGAAATTTTTAGGGGCTATAATTATTGGGTGTATTTCCAAACGCTCCCCCCCCCCCCAAAGATGGGATGAAAGCAAGGAACGACCTGATCCATCTTGGTATCAGGGAAGAGCTTCATGGGGAACGTCCGGTTGCCCCGTCGGATGAGACGGACGGTCCGCCCCCGGCCAAAAGGGTTAAGAGGAATGACTATTACTGCCCCCCCTCCTGCTTCACTCTAGAGCCGGACGAGATGGATCAATTTTTCAAGTGCCTTCTAGGAGTCAAAGTGCCGTTCGGTTACTCTGGGCTAATAGGCAGATTTCTAGACGCGCAGAAACAAAAGTTCAGCGGGATGAAGTCTCACGACTGTTACGTGATGATGACGCAGATATTTCCGGTTGCGATCCGAGGGATAATGGACAAGCACGTCCGCGAAACCCTCTTTGGCCTATGTAACTTTTTCGACGTGATCTCTCGAAAGTCGATCACAATGAAGCAGGTCTCGAGGCTGCAGGAAGAGATCGTCG
>JAYJMH010080717.1:0-10170 GCA_036873815.1 Phacellophora camtschatica | reverse complement strand
TAATGACATGAGATACAAAATGTTAAGTTAAATAAAGGGCGTTGGTGATGTTTATAGCCAAAGTAAAATGCATGGCTCAAAAAAATTTTCAGGGGCTTCGCCCTCTCCCCGAAACCCCCCGGCTGCTCTCTAAGGTAGATAATATGTATTTTGCTTTTCATTATTGGATGCGCAATTTACATACTCTGCAGTCTGGGCTGGGACCATTACTTTTTGCCTTTAGCGAATTAGCCCCCCCCCCTCCCCCCAATCGAAAAATGCTTCCTACGGGCCTGCTAGTTCATAAATTTGGCACAAATTTTTGAGAAGATCAGATACTAGTGTTGTGAAATGTTTCACACTCATGTTTTTATTAAAAACTGTCTCACAATGTTATTGGAATTAAGTTTCACAAATAGGTTCATTACATACAGAGCCCTTACTAAATGTTCAGTAAATACCAGCCTGTGTTTGCTCTATGCACACATACATGAAGATTATTAGTTCTTGATGAGAGGACTCTACGTGTTTTAGTTGAAAAAGATTGAGACGAAATCATTAGAAAGCGTCATATCCAAAGAAGTTAATGGTGAGGTATGAAGATTTTATCATTTTTCAAATTGTTTTGGCCATGAAATTAATATATGTGTTAGTCATTCAGAGTCAGGGTCTTCAAATGGCTAGGTTTTTGCTTCTACTTTACCAACAAGTTGTTAAGATCTTGATGATCTTATGGAATTTTACTTTCTTCAGGAGTATCTCCTCGTGTTTATTTTAATTCGTTATGATTGGCTCATTTGAAATGAAAGGATCTCGAGCCAGCATTTCACTGACTTCCAGGATAATTGAAAAGATGATAAGCATCACACTTAAATGAGATTTAAAATCAAAAATTATATTTCCTGATTTTAAATTAATCCTTTCAGGCCCGGATTTATTTCCTCTGCAAGTTTTATTTTGCAGGGGGTAGCACATGCAATCCAACGTAATTTATATTATAAACTTACGTTGAAATATCTCAAATCAACGTAAAGTTCGACCTGCATTTATCTCCTGAAAATATGACGTTTTACTTTGTTTGTCAATGGACCGTGTGGCCTTTCTCGACTGAAAGGGTTAACATAATACTGCCAAACATTTGAAGGTTGGTATCGGGTGTCCCAAAACTGTTTTGTGACTTTATTGTAAAAAAACTGAAGTAAAAAGAACCATTACCCGCAGCAATAGAAAACTATGTATGATTACCTGAAATAGGAAACATGACAACTAACGAACAATTTGAGACCTCATTTAGGGGAAATGTGAGTGTACGAGCAGAGATATTATCGAAAGTGTTTGAAAAAAAAACAAAGCGGTTCGTCATTGATGAGTTTTTAGGCCTTGCATCCTTTCAGAACTGTACCTCGTGTAATCGGGCAAACAAAGCCCTAACATCTGTATCTGTCTAGTTACTGCCTCTTTCAAAATCATTGACTGTATGTTGTTCTTATCAAAACTGTCAAAGCGAAGAAGTTCTTTCAGATCTTGAACTGTGCGAAATTCAAAGAACCCTTGAATTCTCGCATTTCAAACAAGTCGGAAAGTTCTAATAGTTCCGCTGCTGCATTTTCGCTTATGACGAGGTCTGAAATCGTTCCTTAGTTATCAGGTCATCTATTGCTAGTATTCATGATGAGTTTTGTATTTTCACGCTTGCAATAAAATTATATAACTAACATAAGTTGTTTGGAACACCCGGTACCAGGGAAAAAATGAGGATTGAGTTTGAATAAAGTCAATACCTATATAGGTGTCTGATGAAATTTTCGAAATGGTTTTCATGTATACACATTGATTTATGGTACGTTTAGCATTTGTTTTTTGGCTATGGCAACACTATGACAAAATGTATATTATTTGCATCTGTTTTACTTTTATCTGAGTAACAATACAGTGAGTGACGAGATAATTGGGTTAAGGCCATGAAATATAAATGAATTGGATTCTATTATAAATTAAATGTGATTTCTTTCAGCGTCAAAGCATCAGTAGCAGATGTGCTGATATGAACAGAGAGGTAACATTTTTAGATGATACTTAAAATATTCTTCGTTTTTGATGCAGATTAATATTAATACACATCGTCTGTATTGAAAGATTCTTGTCGCATTTGATAGCCCTTAAACGGCATATAAGCCAAATTGCTTAAGCCTTTTTCTATTTTCAGAATTGTTTCAAATTGAAATACAGTGAAACTTTCATCATTAACAAACATCTACAAACAACGGACAAATAAGTTTGTCCAAAAATTATACTGGGTCCTATATGATATAATATATATAATATAAGACAGTAACAACAGGTGTCCATTATGTAGAGGTTCCATTGTAAATCAATTTAATAGAGTATATAAAGCTCATGTTGTTACTGAACCGTTTTGAAACTGCATATTATTGTGTTTAATTTTTAGAGATATTTCCATTTTCCGACTCAGCCAATTTTGGGTAGAACATTCTTGCTCAAATAAGCAGAAATACCCAAGGGAATTTTGTGTCTGTTTTGTAGAAAATATGTACATTGATTGGACAAATAAAATTTAATTCAAACAATCAAAAATTGATATTGAAAAGTCGGCATATGACACAATGAAAAATACCAAATTGTTTTTGAAATAACCCGGGGATAATGTTAAAAATTGTATCCAAAAAATTAAAAATTGTCTTTCTTTACTTGAACAAAATATCAAATTTTATCTGTGTTCCCATTGCCAAAGTTTCCTTATCAAGTGTGTGTCAAAAGAAAGTATCCAAAGAATGTATCCAAAAGATTAAAAGATTCCTTTCTTACCTAAGCAACATTGATATGAAACTTTATCTGGATTTCTTTTGCTAAGGCTTTTTTTATTAAAAGTGTATCAAAATATTGTGTCCAAAGAATGTATCCAAAAGATTAAAGGATGCCTTTCTCACACCTTACACAAGCAAAATTGTTATCAAATCTATTAGTATTCCCTTTGCTAAGGTTTGCTTATCAAGTGTGTATCCAATTAATGTATCAAAATAACTTCTGCAAAATGATAAAAGATGTATTTCTTACATAAGCAAAATTGTTATGTATATCATATCGTATCTGTATTTCGTGCCGTATCTGTATTTCCTTTGCTAAGGCCTTTTTTATCAAGTGTGTATCAAAATAATGTGTCCAAAGGATGTACCTAAAAGAATAAAAATGTGTCTTTTTTGCATTATCAAAGTTGTTATCCAATTTTATCTTTATTCCCTTTCCTGAGGATTGTGTATCAAATGTGTATCCAAAGAGCGTATCCAAAGAATGTATCCAAATGATTAACACACATGCCTTTCTTGCATAGGCTAAGCTGTTAACAAATTTTGTCTTTATTTCCTTTGCCAAGTCTTTATTATAAAATGTTTATCAAAAGAATATATCCAAAAGAATAATGGATGCGTTTTTCCCATAAGCAAAATTGTTATCTTATTTTATCTGGATTCTGTTTTCTAATTTTTTCTTATCAAGTGTGTCCAAAGAATGTATTTAGAGAATGTATTCAAAAGAGTAAAAGATACCTTTTTGTATAAGCAAAACTGTTATTAAATTTTGTCTGTATTCCCTTTGCTAAGGCTAAGGTTTCTTATCGAAAGAATATATCCAAAATATCTAATTTTATCTGGATTTCGTTTGTTTTGATTTGTCACCAACTGTGTATCCAAAGATTGTATTCAGAGAATGTACCCAAAGACTGAATTATGCCTTTCTTGTATAAGCCAAACTGTTGTTAAATTTTGTCTGTATTCCCTTTGCTAAGGCTTCTTAACAAGTGTGTATCTAAAGAGTATATCCGTATTCTTTTCAAGCCTTATCGGTATTTTTATCAACTTTTATCTTTATTCTCTGGGCTAAGGCTTGCTTATCAAGTGTGTATCAAATGAATATATCCAAAATTATAAAAGATTCCTTTCTTCCTGAAGCAAAACTGTTATCTAATTTTATCTAAATTCCCTTTGGTAATGTTTTCTTATCAAGTGTGCATCCAAAGAATGTTACGAGAGAACGTATCCAAAAGAATAAAAGATGCCTTTCTTACATAAGCAAGATTGTTATCAAATCTAAACTGGTTTTCCCATGCCAATGTTTGCTGATATAGTGATGTGTGTAAGGCTTTTGTATTACTTCCAGGTGATATGATTTTATAAGGTTTTAGTAAACACTTTTAAATCGTTGTATTGCAGATGATAACAAGACTTGGAGTATCAAAAGCTATCCTTGAAAATGTCATATTTTGTCACCAAGAAGAGGCAAACTGGTAAATATATTTGTTCCCAATTGCTTGGAATTTGTTAGAAGATCAAGTTGACTTTTTAAACTATTATTGATTTCTTATTTACATGTAATTTTGGTATGTAAATACGTTTTGTCAATCTCGTTCTCAGGGATATTTACAAACGAATTTTCCTTTGCACCTACTTCTCTTTTCTGAGTCTTGATTGGCTTGAAGAAAGAGTAGAATCTCACGTCAATATTTGAATGAATCTTTGGACATTTGAAGAAAATAAGACGACTTACAGTGATGGAATTCAGATTTAGGGGGTAGTTATTATATTTTTATATGGGGAAAAAGAATGAAATTTCTTATGAATTCGTGTTGGAAAGTGAAAAATGAAACCTAATTTCTTGCTGGGGAAAAGTGATGAATTATTGTGAAGAATATTTACCCCTGTTCGAATAATGTAGTCTTCGAACTTTAAATGTAGTTCGAGACTGCTGTCATGCCAATAATGTGTAGGTAGGTACCAGGAATGTTTTTCTCTGAAAAATATTGCAGGGGACGATTTTGGAGTGTCACCGAATATGTATAACTTTTAAGGAAGAAATTACAGTTTTTTTCTAAGGCATCGATAAATTTAGCCATCGCTTGTCACCTATTTGCACAAAATGCTTTTGTTAAGATTTTCATTTGGAGAATAATTGCAGCAAATTAGTGCAAGGCTATTTTATTGCTTTAACTAATTTTTATGAAATATATACCGTTTCTTACTTTCTGTATACTCTTCTTATCAAAGCCGTTTCCATGACAAACCCGCCATTTTAATCGAGGAGCAGGGACAACTTTTGTATTGACCAATCAGGCGGTTTGTTATGATTTTGCATCTGAGAATATAAACCCCACATCGGTACTATTAGAGAGAATACGGTATTCCATTAGAAATATACAATACGTGTTACTAATAAAGCTACCTACAAACTACTTAACAATACTACAAGGTAAATACCACTGGCAGTAAAAGAATATGCCTACCCCGTGCCCATTACATAGAAAAGTAAAACTACGCGTAACTACTGCAAACAAACAAGAAAATATCCGAGAAGGAACTTGGTGGTTGCATGGTGTAAAAAGGGGCTGAAATGATTTTGATCAAACCGACCTGTTTTGTAGATGTAACGCAACGTTATCTTGAGGATTTATCTGTTACACTCACAAGTAAGGGCTTTATCACCATACAGTAAAAGCTGTGTTAGATCGTTATTTGAATGGTTGTTATACCTTAAAAGCCGTACTGATGCAAAGACTCCTGTGAAAATGTCTCGTCGTTGAGCATTACAACTGCAGAGCAACAAATAGTGTTCCGTACCTTCGACTCAACTGTGAGTATTTAATTATTACCTTAATGTCTAATTATCTTTGAAACACTTTTTAATGTAGGCCACTTGGAGAAGGGAAATTCTTGAAGCAGAAATTTGATGACATATTTGCAGCAACGAGGTACATATTGTTTTTTAATCATGGATTTTTCTTTCTTCGTGGATACTTTTTTTGTTTGAGAACCCTTTTTGTATTTTGCGTCCTTTCTCCCCCCTTCCATGTGAAAATGCGCCTTTTAATGCGTTTTTCAAATTTTGATAGTTACTGCATGGATTTCAATCAAACATTCATTTCTGGACCATGCTATTGTTTGATTGAATTTGCTGCCCAGGGATTTTTGTGTATTTCACTTTGGCCCCACCACATTCGAAAATCATAAATACTTTACCTAAAGTTTGGTTTTTATTGTTTGTCTTGGGGATGGTTAGCGATGAATATTTCACAACCTGAATGTGATGATCTCGATATCTTGAAATTATGTCTTCACGTTGCAATCTTGTTCCCAATGATGCTGGGTTTTACAATACTCAAGGAGCAATCGTGCCATTCTAAGAATGAGAATAACATATGGCCAAATGTCTTCTGCATATCGTGGAGCTGATGTATGAATAAACATAATCACGAGATTAAATTAGCTCCATCGATCTGGTCTTTGAAAAAAAATTGCTGCTCATTATGGACAAAAGTTAGGAAAGCTAATTTGTGGTTTTTATCTTTAATTTGTTACTTAATTAGTGTTTTTGGATGTAATTGTAAATTCTTATCATCTTAGCATTTGTAAGCATTGCTTTTTATAGGCAGGGCTGATTGCAAACCAGGAAATTTATACTGAAATGTATGTACCCCTGGTTAAAGAATTCTAAAATGAAATTAGAATTACCCCCTGGTACTTTCCTCGATTTTTTTAGTGTGATTATAATGTTAATGTATGCAATATCAAAATAATAAGGTTTTTGATATTCGAATCCCATTTGAGTTGTTCGCTTTATCAAATTTCCTGAGAATCAGTCAAATGGTGACTCGATATTTTATCATTTGTTTGCTTGTTTGTTCTACGTGAAACTTAAATGTTTCGGTTTTACAACTATCACCTAATGATCAGGGATAATTCATGATGGTCACTAATTAACCCGTTTTTTATTTGTATTTGTACATGGGAGTTTGTCGGCGATAATCGGGAGGCTGTATCAGCAATGTTCGCCGACGAATTACAACAAATGAAGTCCAGTCTCTTGATTACGGTCGGGTAGGAAGGAAACTGTAAATGTTTTAAGCTAATTAAAGTGTTGGAAATTACTCGAAATTACATTGTGTTCTTTTTTCAGGTATATAAAGGCACTGGACAACATAAGACTCTTTCGCAAGGAACAGGTAAAGTCGAAATTTAATGTTGGTCTCCTCTATGAATAATTTCCCTCCATACAAGCTAATTTATTCTTTATTTTCTGCTCATTTATTCTCCGAAATTGAATTTTTTCTTTATTTGTTGTCTTTTATTTATTATTGTAACTAGTATTTATATGTTTATGCTTGTCATTTAAGTTGTGTTGTATGTAGCAGAATTTCAAAATTAAAGAACTGAACTTAACTGATTAGCACTGAAATATTGTTTGTGTTTGAAATGACATGGCAACATGTGATTTTGTTTGCAAATGTTTTTTGGTGGCACAAGTTTAAGTTTTGACATTGAAAACAGTATAAACAGTTTCAAATGAGATAGTTCAGCTATTTATATAGTATTTTGGTTGCATGATTTTCTGGAAACCAGTACACCAACAAACACAGGAGACTCAAGTGAAGCTAATTGAAGCAAATCGAGACGTTGGGAAGCAAAATATCCAGGGCTTGCACGCAACTAGCGATTTAAATTTGGAAAAATATATTTCACACCCGTGAGTGCATTCAATCGTATCAAAATGAACAGAAAGAGTAACATGTTGTAATTTGCTTGGCTGCATTGAAAAGCGTGAAATCCATTCTTAAAGAAGTGCTAATTGAAGTGTTATGTTTAATTCTGAATATTTTGTTGATTAATTTTGCGTTTGAATACAAGAAAGATTTGGTAAATTTTATCACAGATCATATGGCTGACATCTTTGCTTACGTTTTTGCCAGGTGATTTAAGCCAATCAGAGCATTAAATTTTGAAATACTGTTAAGTTTTTTTATGTCAACTTTAGGTGGGAACTATCAAAGTGTGCAGTATTGATTTGGGTTGGTTAAAGGAACGCAAAGAGGAGGCAGAACAGGTTAGTACTGACAGCGAATTGTTTGCTAAATGCTTTGATGCTTGAATTCATTATTTTCACTGGTTGAAAGAGCATATCGTTTTTAAACGGGGTGTAAATACACAAAGACTTTTGTATTCATTCCCAAAGTTTTACAATGATTTTATTTTAGTATTATTTTTTTGTTTTTGCCATTTTCTGCTGAAGAAAATCTTATTTTCTTTGTATACTCATCAAAACAAAGGCAATAACAAATATTCAACATTCTACTCTATCACTCGCAGTGGAGAATTACTTGACGTCATTTGGTCCCAATTATGGGTGTGTTCTTTTAGATCTTCCAAACCTTCTAAATCCTGAAAACGGTAGGCTTCAAAGAAACTGAATCCAAAAATCTAAAAGAACATCTATATGACTATTTTAAAACTATCGTTCCCAGCAACAGTTGCAAGTTTCCTGGCAAGTTTTGATTCTCTGAAACCTTCTGCTTTCAGGAGCAGAAGGTTTTACGAGAGCTTCCAAACCTACTTCTCTCCAGCTGTGCTGCTTTTAGAAGATTGACGTCAAAGAACATGAATTCCGTAAAAGACTGTAGCCCCCAATAATGTCAAGATCAATGGTTTAAAACAATTGATTAATTAAACCTTTGTTCCCTATTGCTCTGAAAACAAACAATAAGCCCCTCTATCTGGAGTAGCTTCTGACGGTACCGTAGCGTATTTAGTTTGAGTACCGGCAATGACTCGTTCATTACTGTTACTGTTACTGACAATGAGTACTGTTACTGACAATGAGTACTGTTACTAACAATGATTCGTCGTTCCAAATAACTTTAAAAAGTTTGCATCGTTTGGCTGTTATTGCAGCGTTTTAGATGCATTTTTCAGAAGCTCCATTCTCGGAAGCGTATTTGAACAGATGAGTTTTCAAAAGGAGAAAACGCAATGAAATTGCATCCATGTAGACCAGGCTTGATTAAAAATGTAACCAAAGCTAATTTTACATACTCTTGCTTTGATTCGGCCATGTCATTGTTTTATATTTTGTTGTTATTTTCAGCTGAAAATTGATTTGGTGGACAAGCAGAGCAAAATTGAAGTCATCCAAGGAGATGTACGAAAAATTGATACTGAAATGGCTCCTATAGAGGTAAGTTTTGGTAGTTTTAACTGAATGAAAATAAGCATTGTCCGTCTTGTTGTATCGCATTGTATAGTATTGTAAAGTAGTTTCATTAACAGCTTAGAGTATAGTAACCTGTTTGTAATGTAATATCCTACCACGTTCGCACGGACACATCAACCGGTTGAAATGATGTGTAAATTAACCTAGTTTATAGCAAAACACCCGTTCACACGGCGACATTAATCTCTACAGCTACTAGGTTTTTCATATGGGAAGAAAAGGAAATAAAAATTGAAAATTAAAAAATGGGGAAAACCTGACGTACAAAACGGCTTAGAGTGAAGCACAAGCTGGTTAAATTAAGAGGGTTCAACCAATTTTTGAAATTTAATTTCAAAATGATGACTTAATTTCACAACACAAATATTAAATAAGAAACTAGAATAAAGAAAATAAACATATTTCATTGGTCAAAGAGCTGCTTTATTTTGTTTTGCGATCAGGGGGCATTTTGTTTTGCGATCAGGCTCAAATTAAACTGTTTTTGGAGAAACCAACAAGGAATTGCGTTCAATTATTTAATGGTGGCAGATTTTCTTGTTTCCTTATTTAACGCAGTAACAATTTCACATTCACAATATAAGCAAAACATGCTACATTTCAGGGCAGTGGCATCAACGCATTTTTCTTTTTCACATAACTTGTTAACTGGACGGGGAATACTCCATTAGTTTGGAATTAACTAGACAAATAGGCTTTTGTCCATGGTCCACCAAACCTTTTTTGTGGGAGTAATTTAGTTCCTTTTGGCCATTCATATTGTACCACAAGAGTCGACTGTTAACTTGATAAGATTTTACCTTTGAAAACAATCACAATGAATATCTTCGCTCCCCGCTGAGTTGTATGCATTGTTACGACCATTATGAAGCAAAAACGGAATTTTTATAATCGGTCGGTATGTCGTAAGAGAACAGAAAACCTAATCTGAATTTTCAAAGATCAAAAATCCTACTCCGATCAATGGATGAAATTCCTACAGCATTTCATCCTTTGGAACCTCGTACTACTTCTTTTCTAACGCTAAATATTTACAGAAAGTATAACAACGAGTGTCATTTGGAGCAAGCATGGCCTAGTGGTTAAGGCGCCGGACTCATAACCGCAAGGTCGTGGGTTCGAATCCCACCAAGGTCATAC
>JAYJMH010080706.1:0-10170 GCA_036873815.1 Phacellophora camtschatica | reverse complement strand
AAGGAGAACTTTTTCAAATGTCTCCATTTTTGGTGTTCACACTGGAAATGATCCGTTTTCAAAACAACCCATTTTCAGTTGGCTTCATTTTCATCAGCGTTTTAAAAATTCTCCATTCTCATAGCAGATTAATTGAAGGTAATGCCAAAAACTGAGAAAAATAGATCCGTTTTTGTGCGAAAACAGAGTAGTATGAACTACGTGGGAGACAGCTTTGTTGCATTTAAGATAAATACAGGAATCTCGGGTCAAACAAATTAACACTGTCATAAAAAATAAATCTTCATATCATATTACACTTTTAACAATCATCAAACACGCTCTCCGATGTCAAGTTCACTGTCTTGTTCTTCTTCAATTGTTATTTCTTCATCCAATTTGTTTCTTTTCTTGTTATTTTTAATGTGCGTTGTCGCCCATTTTATTCCATCTTTTACACTTTTTATAAGAATTGCTGATATGGCCTTCGGTTTTTCAAAGAATATTTCCATAAAAAGTCAAAATTTTAACTGGGAATTAGCGCTCTGAATAGAGCTTTGCACGTGCGATCAAAAGCACACCTTTAAAATTTTAGGCGTGCGTCAAGGTGTGCGCGTGCGATCGCACACCTCAAACATACAGGCCTGAAACTGTCATATATACACATAGTCAAATAGTTAAAAGTGTGCCCGACATTTTCTTGGACAAGATAGCACATTGTCTTGGGATGGATCACATCCTTCTCTTACCTCCTGTGAGGGTCATACCAATCTCCGACCTTCTCCTTATAGTAACCTTCCTCTTGAAACCATTCTGTTTCATGTTTGATATGTTGTACAATTGCTGCAAAATGTATATATATATCTGAACAATTATGAAGAGAATGAGATTGCATAAAAATGTTTCAGAAAGAAGGATGCTTATCTCAAAATATTGGCTGGATAAAACTTTTGTGTAATTAAGTAGTCTAGTTAATAGTAATCATTATTGTTTTTAGAAAAAATCATAGCATCATGGCATTGCAAACTGCAAGTGGAATCTTGAATGAACTAGCAAAGAACAACAAGATCACTCCAATCTACAGCACTTCTGAGGAAAAAGGCCCGCCGCACCAGAAAACATTCAAGGTCACATTGTCAATGCCAGGCTTTGGCAGTTATGAAGGCACTGGCCTCAACATAAAAGAAGCCAAGAATAGAGCAGCAAGTGTTGCTTTGCAAAATTGTACTTTGTCAGGCATGGGCTCTATCAAAACTGGAATGCAAATAAGCCCCACTGTTGAGCTTAACATTCTTTCCATGAGGTCTGGGGAGGCTGTTGAATACAAAGAGCTTGACCCAGGTCACATTCGCAATCCAAATCCAATGCCTCAGTATGACAAGCTGATGATGGGTGGTCCAAAACCAGGCAATGCTTCAATTTACAGGCAGTTCATAAAGATATGGAGAGTGGCTGTGTATGTGATGGGACAGCCATTTGTTGGAGAAGGCAAGGTGAAACAAGAGGCGAGGAATGATGCTGCCAGAAAAGCACTCATTGCAAAACGAGATTATCTTATGATGAAAGCCAAGAACATGGCTGCCCAAAGTGGACAGGATTGTGATGATGAAAATGGATACGAGGAGAGGTATTTGCATTTTTCTGAGTAAATACATTATTTTTGTTTGAATATTTAGTGCTTTTAAAAATGTTTTATCATTTGCCAAATAGATTTTTGTTTATGTATGCCCCTAAAAATTTTCACTTTTAAGGGGATGTTTGAAACATAATTGTTTGCCACCTGTCAAATTATTGCTCATTTAAAACAACTTTTGGTACATATTTTTACATTTATAAATTATTTTACATTAACGTCTATTGCTTGTGATAAAATATATAAAATGTGAAGACAATGTGCCTGTTGAAAGTTTACTATATGTGTTATAATTCAACTTGTTGAAATGCATAAAGTGTTGTGATCTGTTTTTATTTATTCTGAACAAAATTAAAACTATTAAATCTATGAATGATTAAAGATAGATTACTATGATTTATGAAGTGACAGAATTAGCGAGCAACTAGTGTAGTACATTTGACATTTACTGACTGGTGAGGCTGTTGACGGTCAGCAAGAATTTCGAAAAGCGATCATGCATGTTTTAATGTGCGATGAGTATGAATGAAATGGTTTATTATGAAACTACTATGCTATGACTTGTCGTACAACACTAAAAACCAAATAAAGTTGTCAGTAATTATTGCTTGCAGAAGAAACATGAAGGCAAGACTGTGATAGCAATTTGACACCAAGTCCATTTGTCACACTGTAGAATTTTAGTGCCAAGTTGAACTGTATGTCACCATGAACAGAAAGGACAAATGGTCTCACCAGACTTACAACGTGTTAAAAATTATAGCTAAAAGCAAGTTTTCCAAACCATCACTACATCATATTTCATTTTTTTATTTGGCTGAAATAATAATGTGTTCTAAAACTAATTTGATTTTCTTTACGATTGTAGGAAGAAAGGTTTTAAGATTGTTAGCAAAATAAAATTTTGCTTGCTTTTCAAACATTAAAATCTTTTTGACAGACATAGTACTTGATACATACATATTTCATATATGCATTTGCATGTATTTATATTTTATATTCAAAGGAATGACAGAAAGACTGGTAGCAAAATGAAATTTGGGTTGCTTTTTAAGCATTATAATATGTTTGACATACATACTTGATATTATATGCATTTGCATGTATTTATATTTTCATAGGAATGACATTGCTAAACTTCACGAGCTGGCTATTCACAATAAACTCAAGCCCAGCTACGATGTCATCCAGTCAACAGGTCCTTCTCATGTGATGAAGTTTGCTGTTAAGTGCGTTGTTGGCGAGAAAGAGACCTCTGGAGAAGGGATTGGGAAAAAGGCTGCTAAAAAAATAGCAGCCAAGAAAATGCTTGAATTGCTCATGAATACGGAGAACATCAAACCAATTCCGAGTAGCAGTGAGTGGAAACCATTAAAAAATTTAATCAAAGTATCAGATGACTAAAAAAAAACGCCGTATGTGGAGGCCTTTAGCACAAAATGCGTGAAGCTAAAAAGCGAATTCCCTCAACCTTAAAAACAAAACATAGGGTTGACCACAGGTTGCTTGTTTTGACTTTCCAGTTGAGAGAATTCGCTTTGTCTCTGATTGATAATCGCTTTGAAATTGGCGTGTCGATTTCACTGTTGTTACAAAATTTGCCTCTGTTTATCTGAGATATTTTCATCACTCCACGCCCGGATTTGATTCTGCTAAACAGGTAAATCCTATGGAAATATCATTTCACAGCGGGTAGCACTTACAAACCAATTTAATTCAAATGATAAACTTCTGTTAAAATATCATAAATTAACATGAATTAACACAATTTTTTGTGTGCATTTTCCTCCTGAAAATATGATGTTTTACTCTGTTTAGCAATGAGTCACATGGCCTTTCCGGGAGTGAAAGCATTAATCATATTATATATACTGTTGTTAATCATACCCAATGTTTATATTTCAGGTGAGAAAGAAAACAAATTCCCTCCCAGAAACAGAAAGCCTGTGCGAAAGAAAAAGATCCTACGATCTCAAAGAACAATCGATGTATTCCTAGATCCCGTGACTTATTTAACACAATTGATGCAATTGAGACAAGAAACAGCACCAAAATACACTATTATCATTGAACTTGGTAACAAAATTGAAAAACAATTTAAAATCCAGGTATATATATATATATATATATCCTGTTGTACTATCATATAGTCACCCTGTACTATCTACATCATTACATACGGTGTCAAAAGCAGGGGCGTGATTTTGTTTCGGTTCAATATGGCCTTATTTCAGATGAAAACCACTCTCAAAAACGGTTCGTTAAGATGTAAATAATAACTTTATTCAACATTTCATGCAACCTTTTATATCGGTGAGACAGGAAAACTGGAGTTCATTTTATCTCAACTTTTAAGAGTTTATAGTCTCGGTTATGTTTTTTCGGTAAGTTTGATTTTAGCAAACCAGAGACATGTAATCTGGAAATGTACTGCTTTCCGATTAAGCAGGCCAGGTTTTTGATATAATATTACAAGTTTCAGTATAAACGAATTATATAAAGTGGTGGTAGAATGAGTTTAATGTTGTGCCACAAATGTTAACTTCCTAATTACTGAAATCTAAACGAGCCTGTTTGTTTGTTAGAAACCATAAGTCAATCGGTTTAACCGGGTCAACTTGGTCTAAAGGCGGACACTACTGTGTTGTAGGTGCGGTGTTTCCAATAAGTATAGAAACAAAGTTTAGAAGTAGGTTTAAAAAATGGCGACAAAATATTGTGTTTTTCAATGTAAGAATGTAGCAATTTGCCGAGAGAAAGGTTTCTCATGAAGATATCTAGAACTGAAGTATCGACAACGTTTTCAAGTGAGTAAATTTGGAAACTGGTCTTATCTATGAGAATTTTTTAAAGCAGGAAAGCAGTTTTCAAAAGTGGATTGAAAAGAATTTATGCAGATTTTCCAAAACCACAGTAACCGCAGGATGTTCTAATCAATTTTTAGGTGAAATGGTCCATTGATTGACGAGAAGATGTTAACTTTGCAGCATGTACTATTTCAAGCCAGTGAAATTTTCAAATAAAACATTAAACTAATTTTCCAAACTTTATTTTAATTAAAAGTCAGTGAAATGATAAACATTTTCCTGCCTAAAAGTTTGTACAGCAAAGGTTGTGCGTCGTCTTGCTTTTGTCATGGAAAATATTGTGATTAGGACATTGTTCGAGGGGGCTAAGGGGGGCTCAGCCCCCTTTATTAATGCCAAATAATGACTGACTTTTACTTTTGGTATTGTTTTTGGGTTATTTTTATATTAGAACTACCCTTGTTATGTTTTAGTGGCACTACATTTCATTTGCAAAATTGCATTTACACAGTCAAGAAGATCATGCCTATGTACATAAAAGAAATGGCAGAGCAACCAAAATAGCCCTGTGTCCTCTATACCATTGTTCATTGGACACAGTTGTATTTATTGTGTCCTTGAAATTATTTTTAAATTTAGACACTAAGTAAACAACGTAATTGAGTGATGTTTTTTACAGGTTTCTGTCGGTGATGATCCTGAACTCCTTGCATCAGGGATCGGATCAACAAAGAAAGAAGCAAAGATGAAAGCTGCTGACAACCTCCTTAAAAAGTGCGGTATCGATCAGCAAAAGATTAGGGAATCCGAAAATGAAGTGAAGAAGGTTCGTTGCTAGAGTTTTTTGTATGTAGCTTAATGGGTTTTGTAAAGACGAAAATTTAAGATTGTTGTCCTGTTACATGGATTTTTTGCTTACAATGTTTTCCCTTGCGTAAGCAAACTAAAAAATTGAGACTCCTAAGTGTTTTTATATAATTGTTTAGTAGTTTACTGCCATTTACTGGGTGATCCATGATCGGAATTAATATCTGAAAAATATGTTCTAATTCATACAGTGAAACTTTTTTTTGAGTTTTTGAACATAAAAAATTTCTCAAGAACACATTTGGAACTTGAAAAAGGAATTAGGTTTGGTTTTGAAAGCTTTTTGAAGGGTGATATGAAATGTGCTAATCTTGACAGTGGAAATTGCAAATCTTTTGAAGATCTTGCTCAAAGTTGTCAGGTTGTAAAGTACGTAGGAATTTCGTTGTTATTTTTTGCGACTTAAGTAAGCATCAATTTAGTCAAACCAAATTAAAGTTATTAGTCATAAATTACATTAGTATATTTTCACTGATCTCAGACTGAAAATGTGAAATTGCAAGGTGATTTGTCATGCACAAATTTATCTGCGTTGTGTAGCATACGAAATGGTTATAAAGAAATAATGGAATCGAAAGGTCTGTTACCTTTTCACCCCCTGGGAAAGGCCATGTGGCCCATTGATAAACAACGCAAAATATTATATTTTCAGGAGGCAAATACAGGTAAATCTTGAAAAATATTTCAAATTTCAACGTAAGTTTATCTTTTGAATTCACCAATCCGAGCTGTAAAATGCTTTCTTTTTACGTTTGTCCTTTTGCCCGCTTGTCCAACCTAATTGTCAAGTCAATTTGTCTGCTTGTCCGAACAGTACGATTTACCCTGAAAAATTTGATTTGTACGATTTACCCTGAAAAAATAAACTTAGGATTAGCTTGTTGATTGGAAGTAAAATCCGAACGTTAAAGATTTTTACAAATTATTTCTTTTGTTGAAAAACTTGCACCAATTTAATGCATCGTTGTAACGGAAGCTTCAACTTTTTTCAGGCCTTTATGAGTGCAGCCATTGGAATGCCAAAGAGCGTATCCAACCCTGTTAGTTTTATTCTTGAAGAAAAGCCGCCAATTCAGATGCTGAATAGAGCACCTGGAGGTCCAGTAAAAACACGCATCAACTTGCAGAGTGGTGATACTGTGCACATGTCAAGCACGGAAAAGTTAAAGTATTTCGCAGAGCGTGAAGGTTTGCAGATTTTGCTGAATGATTATGGAAAGGTATTTACAGCTTTGTGATGAATTTATCAAATTTTTTAGCAAGACTGCCATTATAGAATTTTCTCAAATTATTGAGTAAGACCGCCTTTGTTTTAATTTTATCAAATTTTTGAGAAATTTGTTTTTTGATAGCTAAATCGTGTAAGCGAAGATTAGTTTAAAAACATTTTTGTCAAAGTTAGATTTGAGGTTCGTAAAAGTTATGCTCACTGTCAAATGCCTTATAAATTTTGAAATCTTGGACCTCGAAATAATCACTGCTACACATGGTAGGTATGTGATATTTTGTGTGGAGACTAACTTTGTAATGATAAATTCGATGAAATTCCATAATGGTGGGCTTAGCTCGACTTATATTCAAGAAGCAAAAATACAATTTCTTTAAAATTTGATAAATGTTCATGATTTTGTTGTTTTTGTTGTTTTTGTTGTTGGCTTTTACAGAGGCACAGATATTTTTTTAACACAAGAGTATGTTGTGTATGTACCGGACTTGCCCCTTGAAAATACCATATGGCGCATTGGAAAACAATACAGGGAGTCAATATGCAAACATAAAAAACCACAATCTGGATTGACAAAGATTATTAACTTTGATTATTGATGTTTTCTCATTACAATGATTTACAATGCGTTTTTTGTTCCCAGTTATGAAAAATAAAACCTTTTGTTTGTTTTTTCATAGCGAAGCGAATCGGAACCTTTCACAAGTCACCTTGCTGTGTTCACTGTCCCACCACTAGTCTTTGAAGGTATTGGAAAGACCGCTGAAGCATCATACGAGGATGCTGCCTCAAAAGCTCTTGCCAGCTTAGCACATACAGGATTTTCAAAAGTTGCTATTAAAACCGACAAAGACGAATAAACGGTAAGACCATATTGGTGTTATTATAATTTTATTTTTTGTTTTTGTCCGTTTTTTCTTTAAAATTTTAAAAACTTCATAAAATTCCGAGATCAGTCAATTAAAGATTTGAAGAATATCTTACCAATCTGTAGTTTTGAAGGAAATTTTATATAGGTAGTTCATCTTTGTTCGACAGCTTTGGGCATGTTGCTATAAACTGTGTCATAAAAACAAAATTGGGTGATAGTAAAGTGTTTTTCATTTAGATTTTTTTTAGGGGGAGGGAGTGATTCCAGTCTAGTAAAAAAGATCAACTTTTTTGAGCAAGTGAAGGATTTGAGTTTGACTATTTTGCCGTATTGATGTTTTGCTGTATTTAAAGACTTATTTATACTATTGCCACATGACACCTACAATTTATTGTTTTGTTACCATGTTGATGATATTCTAGTTTTAGTTTATTGAAGAATTTGCAATAGGGTGAAAATTTGCCAGGCTGTCAATTCTTGAAAAGGGGGCATCTTCATGGTGTTGTTTCAGGCAAGTTGTGTTGATAGATTTTAGGCTATGGGTTGCTATACTCAGAGACATCTCCACTGCTATTTAAGCTAAAGGAGGAGGGTGTTGACAACTATATCTTTTCTTTTTCAGTTGGATTCGTTACACAATAGTTTGCTGCTGTCTAGAAATATGGACTTGCATATCTTACTGACTGACTTTATTTTCGGACTTGCAAGAAAAGCAAAATACTTCAAATGCTGAATTTTTAATGTTTTGGTATGCTTTTTTCATCTCCAAAGATTTGTTGATAATTTAGGATTTGATGATTTGTGTCAAAAATAGATTTTGAGGTAGTTTGGGTCAGCTATCTATGATGCAAGAGAGGCTGATACAGATAAACAAATAGTTTTGTTTGACACACTTTGGCCTAATGTTTGGCAATAATATAACACTATTAGCAAGTCACACTCTGACGAGGACACAGGTCTGAAAGCCCTGAACGTGCCAAGCAAAATATCATAAATACGAATAAAATACAAGACTTTTTAAAAATACAAAACTTTTTAAAATGTTTTTGAGCACGTTTTTAAGGCAACTATTTGGCTATTAAATTTTTGTTGGTAGCATATTATCATCTGCAGGCATTTTATCATCAACTACAACATTGTGTTTGTATTCGTTATTCGTGTTAATGTAAATTGCCAGAATTATTGGTAATTTACATTTTTTTCTGGAGCGGTATGTACCATTATGTCGAATCCGCAGAGCTGCAAACCGCCTGGATGGATGTATTCCTTTTCTTTTGAACTTTCGTTGAGGCACCTAAAGTCCAAATTATGAAACTTTTTTTGGCACAAAATTGGAACAATTTAACGAGATTTGATTTTTTACTAAAGCCTCGTGTTTTGAAATCATTTATTTAAGAGCGAGCATTGCTTTATACGAGTGCTAACCCCTTCACCCCCGTGAAAGGCCATACGGCCCATAAACAAACAACGTAAAAACGTCATATTTTCAGGAGGTAAATACTGGCAGAACTTTTTACATTTTGAATAAAGTTGGCTTGTATGTGCTACCCCGTGCAAAATGAGACTTTGATAGGATTTGCCTGTTAATTGGAAAAAAAACCCGGGCGTGAAAGGATTAATGGGTACTTTTCCAAGAGACTGATTGTTAGTTGTGTTTGTAACTAAAATATATCCACTAATATGTGTAATATACTACTGATTTTGGCTATCAATTTCCGGAAGCATTTTCTCTTATTTTATTCCGTGGCTAGAAATCTACATAATTATTGACACTAGATCTTATAGACTTAACGTCCAAGGGCTATCCTCAGATACATGACAAATAACAATTTTACATTTCGTTCATGAAACGTTTATTTGAAATGTTCATTTTAAGAATGTATAATATTTGCCATGTATCTGGAGAGAGCTCGCGGACGTTAAGTCTCTGATCTAGCGCCTAGCATGATTATTTTGCAGCCCTGCGAAAGGAAATGGTCTTTTATCGTGTAGTTGCGCCCATTTAGATCAATCACTTATTGTCTTTTTCAGCAGAAAACATTTGGGACATGTCCATTATGAAAAATTAGTTTGAGTAATTTTTGTAGTGTACTAATTTTTCTTGATGAATATTAACAAATTTAGAAATTTATCTTCCCTTTCACCATTCTCGAGTGCCCCTTTGGAGACTCGGCAGATAATCCCCCTGTGTTTACTACTCTGTTTCGAAAACAAAGGCGAATCTTGTAACAATAGTGAAATTGACACACTTGTTTCAAAGCGATCATCCCTCGATAACGATAACAAAGCGAAAGACTCTTAACTGGAAAACGAAAACAAACGATGTCGTGGAGGAGATGTTTTCATTTTCCAGTTGACGTTGATAGAGTTTCGCTTTGTTATCGAGGGTTGATCGCTTAGAAACCAGTGTGTCAATATCACTATTGTTACGAAATTTGCCTCTGCTTGTCTTGGACAATAAATGATACCCCGTGATATAAGTCAAGTAATATTCGTTCTTAAAATGCAAATTTTAAAGCAAGTTTAAAGAGGCATCAACGCAAAAAAATGGACAATGTCAAAAACTTTCATTGCTGATTTTGGTGTGAGATTTAGACATAAAAAACAATTATAGCAGGTTTCATTTTGTTTGACACACAACGGGGGGCAGAAATTAGGGTGAGAAAGATGAAACGAACAACAGTGCGAGTGCGTGCGAATCCATAAATTGACGGCGTCTCGTATCAAACCGAAAACCGAAGATTTGATTGGTTATCTTAGCAACAATCACGATCATCGTCCAACCAAA
>JAYJMH010080695.1:0-10170 GCA_036873815.1 Phacellophora camtschatica | reverse complement strand
TTAAAATTTCTAAATTCCACTATATTGTATACATATAATACAACTCAACAACTAACTCCATTAAATAAAAATAAATAAAAAATTACAATAAAGTGATAGAACAAGAAACTACAATGGTAAATTCATTAAGTACAAATATTTGGTTATACATGCAGAATTCTTAGAGGAGGAGCTCTCTAAGTAAATAAACTAACGAGAAGAGAGCCCCCTGTCTTAACCCATAAATTTCTAAATCAAGGTTAATTAAGTTTTTAAAGTCTGTTTCTGCCGTGTTCCCTGCAACCCCTCTTAAAACAATAAATAGCAACGGCACATTCTTAGGCTTTGTATATAACTCCTAAAGCGTAATTAAAGCAAGCACAAGCAGGTTGTTTTAATGACAGAGCATGGACTGAGCTCACGAATTAAGGCCTCTAAGTTTCCCTACAGACCTGGTGTTATGTACAATTTGAGATTTTTAGTCTCACAAAGTTCAAGCTACAATCTTGCAAAAAGGGATTTCTTTGGATCATCCGGCATAAATATATATATAAATATATATATACCTAACTTCTGCTCAATTGGGTCTTTGTCATCAGTCCCATCAGCAACGATATCTGCATCTGCATTGACTGTATCTTCTCCTGGAGGAGCTGGCTCGGATTCAGATTCGAAACCAGATGACTCGCTCTCGCTTTCATTGCCAACTTCATAGTTCGGTTCTTTAGATCTTTTGCGTTTCTTCTTTTTCTTGCTCTGATCAAAGTGTACATTTATTTAGGCCTACTTTCAACGCAGCACTTGTGTTTAGTCTATCACAAACGCAACCATAATTCGTCTTTGATTCAAGCGGTAAACTTTTCTTAGATTAATAATTAATTTGGCTAAGTTGTCAATTATCAAATAATTTCATTGGCCATGTATCGAGTATCAAGTACGATGTTTGAAGTCTTAGCAACAAAAGATTTTGAAATTGAACCATCAATGAGTTGGCGTACATTTTCAGATTAGCCAGTTACAGAAGAAAATAATTATCATGTGCTCAGGAGTACTGCAAATTGATTAGCAATTCTTATAAAAATATAAATATAGTAAACTGCAAGGGCAGCGCTACTGGGAGGTGCAAGCGTGTCACACCCCCCCCATAATAAGTCAAAATTCTTCACTGGTTCAGTTGTTTCAAAGGAATAACAATAAAAAGAACAATCAAACAATGGAATAATAACAATGGAATAACAACTATAATAAAAATAGAAAAACAATGAAAAACAATAGAAAAAGTATTGCCGGGACAGTGCTCATGAAAAAATATAAACATGCTCGTAAAATTGTCTTTTCGTTGTCTTCATTACAATCGAATTTCGAGATATTAGAATTTTCACATTTTGATTATTCTATTTTTGCTTGAACTTAATGCAAGATGATTCAACTTAAAAATGGTTGATACCCGGTTTGCCAAAATCTACAAAGTAATTTCTGAGCTATACTAAAAGATAGCCAATGTTAATAACCTTTCTCAAAGCCATGATTCTCAAAGCCATGATCGAGTATTTTCAGCATGTTGCAGCAGCATGGTTTTACTGCGTATAACATAAATGATCATTGTGCAGGTTTTGGAAAACAACGTATCAACCTATGAATCGAAGCCTCTCGTATCAAATTCAAACAAATAACTTCTCCACAGCAACCTTGCAAACGCGGGGGCATAGACGTAGAATATTCATAATTTTAAACCTTAGAATTGTAAAGTTCTATTGTAAATATGTACATTACCTCTTCTTTTTTGTTCTCTTGCTGCGGAGGAGGGGCGTCAGGAAGCGGAACCGACGACGGCGACAAAGACTGTTCATCTAAAACCATAAATTTTAGATCATTTTAGACCATAAATTTGAGACCTTTGGCAATTTAAAGCTGTAACTCGGTTTAAAAGTTTAGGATATGATCGAGATATGAGCAATGTTGCAACTCCTTTGTTGATCTAATAAATTTGATTGTTGATAATAAATTTATCAACAAGATTTAGTCACGCAAGCAAAAAAGCTAATTGAAATACTTTCGGAAATCAAATGTGGAAAGAACATAGTGTTAATTTCAGATATTTCAACAAATGTTTATCTTTTGAAGTCAGTTACTTTTATATGCAATACCCCCTGAACATAAAAATCATGTTCCTAAATGTGTTACCCCCTGAACTTAGAAAGAAATAAGCCCGGAAATGAAATGGTTAAAATTGCAACAAGACTAACCTATTTTGTCTTGCTCTTCCTTGTCTACCTTCTTCAGTTCTTCTTTTGGAATAGCTTCATTACTCAAGATAACCTTGTTGTCTTCTGAGCGCGGTTTTCCATTTTCCAAAAGAGCCAGGTCTTCTAAGGTCCCTCCTTCCAGCCTTATCGCAACTGCAAGAAAAACATTTTTTTTATATTCATCGTAATTACTCGTCACTTTTTAGTTATTTTTTTATATTTTCAACGTAATAATTACTAAAGACAGAAAGAAATCAATAGGAACAAATTCATTCAATGTGCTTTTAAGGAAAGGCCTCTATTGAAGGTTGATTGTTCGATGCAAATATGCTTGTGGCGAAGTAGATAATCAAGCAATGAAAAGACAGGCTTCTTCAGAGCAAAATATTAGCGCATGCGGATGAATTTACTCGTTGAATTTACCGATTTTTGCGTCGTTTCTGTCTTTTCATTTCATTTCGTTGCTTTTTTCTATGACTCGTTTCCTCTTAGAACGGCATATGGTACATAGAAGCATAAAAGGGCCTTAATAGCATGTATTAAAAAAATAACAGGGCTTTAACGAGCAAACCTACGCAAAAACTATTGAAATGTTTTGTTGTACATCAAGAAAAATTGCTATACAATTCCTGGTGTAGACCCCCTGACAGGGTTCATTTGTTAAGTGTTTTGTATAGGAGTAATGATTACATTCAGGGGGTGATGGGTGAAAGGAAGTAAAAATTTTGTTTGAAATGACAAGAGAAAGAGCAGTAAACTATAATGAATGACATTGATGCCATTTGATACCGAATTTTATCATACCACACGTTTCCCTTCTGCTCTATGTTTTTCGCCTAGGGTTTTACTGTCCAAACCTTTTTAACAAAAAGCGAAAAATCTACACACCTGCATCTAAAAGTTTGACAGTTGTGTTCTTGTCACCCTCCAGTGTCACATCGTCCATGTAGCCAGCTTCAAGCAAATCAAGGAAAATTCTCAGTCTCTCCTTGACTGCTTGTCTCCTTTCCTTTGCTTGGTTTTTCGCATCCATAGGATGATACTTGTTCTTAAACCTAAAAACATTACGTAAAAACAAATAAAAATGCATCAATCAAAACAATTACGCATCTTAGTGTCACTAACAAATAATGCATGCATTCTTTCGACAAGGCATGTAAAAAACTGACAGAGCACATCTAACCTTAGTTGAATGAAACACACCTTGTTGAAATGACAAAACAAGCCTAAACTTGGCTGAATACAAAATAATATTTCTTAAAATGCAAATGCAATAAAATCTTTCAGAGATACATATTTGTTAACATTTAATGTTAAAGGCCCCATGAAATATTTCACTGTTGAACGTTATTTATTTCATTGTTACAATTCAAGTTGATCCAATGACAACAGAAAAATTAAATGTGAAAAAGTAGCTGTACGTTTTGTGTCATGTTTTATAATACGTGGCCCTCTTCCCGGTGTGTATATAAACATAAATACCAGTTTTCCCAAAAAATGTTTTGCCGTTTGATAAAAAATATTGACAAAACTACAACAGTAAGCAACCAAAGGTGTTGAATATTTGCAATCTGCAAACTCGAGCTCAAAGTTTGCTGCAAATTTCTCCAAAATCGATTCCACAGAGAAATGGAAATGGAAAGCTCTCGACCTCCATACCGTAAATCCTCGAATTAGCGATATTTACGGTATTACGAAGATTTACGGCATTTGATGGATATACAACCGATTTTTAACGAAACTTGCAGCAAACTTCAAGCTAATGTTTCTAGATTGTAAATATGTAACAAATTGATTGCTTTACTGTTGTAGTTTTGTCGACATTTTCAATAAAACGGAGACAAATTTGTTTGGGACACCCAGAGTGGATATTACAACTTTTATTTATTTATCAATCAAAACAATCAGGGAATGGAAATGTCATGGCCATTGCTACTGCAAACATTATTTCCAATGTTATTTCGATGTCAATCATTTTGTACTGTAAATCAATAAAAACATTTTGTACTGTAAACAAAATACATTTATATATATTTGATAACTTATTGTTTTCCTTGGCTTGCACACCGACTTACTTGCTTCTGGTCACGGCAAAACTATTCCTAGTCCGCAATGACATTTCTGTGTACCTGATCCAACAGAACACTTTTGGATGCCAAACGCATAAAAACTAAAATAAGTAAGGGCTAGACCCTTCATGCAAATTTAGAACCGAAAATGTCATTGCCCGACTGGACCAAAGAACTCCTTCATTTGCAACACTCAAAATGGAGAAAAGAAAAAATAAGTTAGCAATAAGAATATTAGGCCACTCATCAACACCCCTGTGTGAGCAGATATCAGCCATGTGAAATGTATATAAAACATGCATTTTATGGAATAATAAGAAATCAACAGACAGGAACAGCTACAAAATCTAAGTTAAGTAAACTTATCAGTGTAAAATCTTACCAGCTATATATACATTGTCCTATTCAAAATGACAAAAAGATTAAAGAAAATAGCTCCAGCTTTTAATTATGTCTTTTAAGCAAAAAAATGTAAAAATATTTTAAGCAAAAAAATGTTCTCCTTTAATTTACTTAAATTATATATATGTACTTTTTAGGGTTTTAATTTTATTGACCAACTATTTATTTATTTTGAATCTCTCAATAATTGATAAAAATATCTAAATGCTACAATCTTAGAAAGTAATAAATAAAAAAATTCAAACTTTTTCCACTGATAAATTCTTGAAAAGTAAATGTTAAATTTTCAAGTTGCCTGTTAAGCTTGGCAAATACATTTTGAAAAACATTTTGACTGAAATAACTGGTAATTTCTTGTAACAAGTTTCATGTTTACAACCTTGACAAACTTAACCATTAACTTCTATTTTTTGACATATTTACATTGTCTTAGACAGCATGTATCTTATTTAACAGACATACAATAATTTATAAAATTAAACTACCCAATTATTGCCTGCTTTCAAATTTTGGTACCCTACAAAAAATAAAAAATAATTCTAATTGATGAACAACAAATTGTAATTGTAAATGAATAACAATTACATATGTTAATAAACTTCTAAAAAAATAAAAACTTACCATTCTTCTTCCTTATGAAGCACAAAGAAATCACTGAGTTGTGTCCTTTTAAACTCTGTTTTGTATTCTTGGTATCTCCTAACAGATTCTATTTCATCAATGTTGTCTTCCTGGGAAGCCAAAAAGCTCTTGAAAGTCATCATTTTTGGTGCTTGTGAACTTTTTATCTCTCCTCCTCCCATTTCTGATAACCTTGTGTCAAAACATTAAGATTTTAAAGAAAATGTGCAGAGTTTAAAGTAGCACATGTCATTTGCATAACAAAGAAAGTTAATGATCACTATTGATTCTCAAACAAAAAAACAAGGTGAGTTTGTTTTTCTTTCAGCTATTATTATGCAAACATCTTTGTTATATCAGTTTATTGCCTTTAACATTTCTCTATTAAAAGACCCACATGATCCAGGTAGGGATTATCTCCAAACAATTGTTTCAAATTTGTATATGAAAGTTGTATCACTAAAGTGATACAATTTTGTGAAGCCCTTATATGAATTAATTTGTTTTCCTTCATCTTTAAATTTGGATAAACTAGTTTCATCATCTTCATAAATTTGTATAAAAATTTTGTATACAAATCATATTACCAGGTGTGCCAAAAAACAGAACATCTTTGACAAGGTGCAAAAAAATATGTACTGCATGGATTACAATGATTACAGTTGCTATTCATGTCAAAAGACAAACTAGTTAAAAATATATTTGGCTATTTTTCCGATGTTTGTGCTTGCATTACAAACAATTTTCCAAAGTTTTGACTTCACTGAGGCTCAAAAACATTGAATTGATATCATTGAGGTCAAACATTGACTTTATACTTTGAAAAGAAAAAAAACCAATATCAACATTGTATATATAATTATGTGTATTTTCTTTACAAACTTTCTGATCCTCAATACATCTTAAAATTTCCAAAAAAAAGTATGCCTATGGTTTACCAGACCTGTACATATGAATTTTAGTGGGCGTGCAGCAATTCACACGCCTTGGCGATTTTAGGCGTGTGATAACATGCAACAACAATTTTAGGCCAAAAATGAATGTTATTTAAGGCCTCATGTACTCCACTCTGTTTTCATGTTGATTCGTTTTTGCTGCTGAAAACAAAGCTTGCTTATATCCATGTTCACATTAATCCCTTTTTAAGTAAAAACAATTGGAAACTCTGTGTGAAATTCGCATTTTCTTCACGAAAACATTTCTATTGGTATCTTTCTGAAAAGGAAAGTATTTTCAAATGTCTTCGTTTTTGATGTTCACCCGGGAATGATCCATTTTCAAAACGACCCATTTTCATTTGGCTTCATTTTTATCAGTGTTTTTAAAATTCTCCATTTTCATAGCAGAATAATGTGAAGGAATAAATTCAAGTTTAATAATACCGGAGTCTCTGAGTCAAACAAATTAACATTGAGGTTAAAAATTGATATTACACTCATATTACACTTTTAGCAATCATCAAACAAACATTGCTCTTTGTCTGTAGGTTGTTGTCCATTTTCTTCAATCTGTTACATTTTGTACAAGGATTGCTGATATGGCCTTCAGTTTTTCAAAGATTACTTTTCATGAAAAGTTGGAATTTTAACAGGGAAATAGCACTCTAAATAGAGCTTTGCATGTGCGATCAAAAGCATGCCTTGAAAAGATCGCACGCCTCAAACATACAGGCTTGGTTTACATACAGTACACTTGTGGCATTGTCCTGTGTACCCTACAAAAAAATAAGTTTACCCTTTATTCATTGGATCTGAATTTTGGTGCTGTGGCATGATTGGACCTCTTCCTCCACTCCACATTCCTGGTGACTGCATAATTCCCCCAGAACTACCACCTCTGTCATAAGAACTTTCCCTGAAAATGAATCATATGTATTGTTCATTCAAGTGCAAAAACGTCTTCAGCTTTCTTGCAACTATGGGGATTTTATATTTTCAACAACGATATATAACATGTTTACAACAATAAAATGCTCAACAATGACTTTATAAATGATAATGTTAATGATATTAAAATTCCAACAAAATAATATAAAGAGCATTTCACACACACAAAAAACAAATATGAATATGTGTCAAAAGTTACTGTTTCTATTGAGGACATTAGAAAAAAATTACAAGAGAATATCTCAGACTACTGCCTCTTTCTTCTCTTCAAGATGGCACAAAAAGGTTCTGTAAGTGTAAAGGTTCTCATGTTTTGTTTGCTAATATTATAATTTTGAGGTGATTTTGCTGTTTCATCATTTAGATATATATATATACATATAAAAGTACTTAACTAATTTATATACCTAATATCTGCAATGGCAAAGACTTCAAGAAATGAACATGCAACTTTGGTATTTAGTATTTTCTATTTATTTTTCAAAATGCAAAGCTTTATAATACTATATATTTTAAAACACTCTAAACTAAAAAGAAGAAAAAACAAAAGAAAAAAGTTCTAAATAGTTTTACAACCAATAAAGTAACAAATTTATGAAACAGTAAACACAATAGAACTAAAATTTAGATTTCACGTTTTTATTAAAGCCTTTAGGCTTTAAAGTTTTGTTTCTTGCTTCATTTGCAATGGTATTTTTTCATTCCATTGCGTTATTCATTTGTGTATGTTACAAACTTTATGAATCAAAGTGCAGCAGATTTTTAAAGTCAAATAAACAATTATTCATAGTTTCTATATAACCCTCATAAATGGGAAAACCAGACAGAGCTTTTGTTTTTAGATTTACTCATATTTTTTAATATTTATTCCTATTTTTTGTATTTACTCCTATCTATTAGATTTTCTATAGACTCAGGTCTGAAATATGCTTTCATAAAAAGTGTAACAACGATTAATTCTTGTACTTGTTGTATTACAAAATGCAAATTGTATTGTATTAATGTAATATATTTATTTTACCAATCTCTTCTTCGTTTTGAAGGTGGACTGATCTGTCCCTCGCCTCCTTCGCT
The DNA here is from genome assembly GCA_036873815.1 of Phacellophora camtschatica. NCBI lineage: Eukaryota > Metazoa > Cnidaria > Scyphozoa > Semaeostomeae > Ulmaridae > Phacellophora > Phacellophora camtschatica. Next base: position 1,893 of record JAYJMH010080695.1, on the reverse strand, counting down.
GTCTCTTCTTGATCGGCCATAGTATTGTGCACCCCTTTTCCTATCCCAACCAGGATCACGGCCACCACCACCACCACCGCTCCAGTTGCCTTCCCGTCCACCACGACTGCGGTCTACCCAATCCCTTCGGTCTCGATAGTCCCCTCCTCTTGGTCTACGCTGCTCGTATTCATTCCTTTCACCTCTAAATTTATCTCGAACTCTTCTTCTATCGTATTCATCATCGCTGTCACCCATATTTTAACTTTCGTAACGTAGAACGCGTTTTTATTAAGACGCTTTAGCTGTAATCGAGTATAGGGCCTAACTTGGCGGCAGCTTCGAAAAGAAAACACATGGCCTCTTTATCAAAATTCAAAGGAAATGTCCTTCGCAGCGTGGCCAGGCAAGAGGAAAGGTTCAATGGGCAACATCATCAGCCTGGTGAATGGTGACAAAAAAAAATCAAAAAGCTCACACGTTTGCAAAGCTTAGATGTTTTCTTTCTTTTAATAGATGAAGCTTTAACTTAAAGTTTCATACTTCCTATAGAGGTTGACTAGAAATATTTATTACGTGCCAAGTTGAAATAAACTTGTAAAACTATCATTTTAGTTCGGATTTCATTCACGAAAACACGCACAGCCGAAACATTTTTCACGGCATAACGCAAGTATAACTCCAATATCACGCTTCCCGCAAGAATCTGGATTCACGAAATCACGCACGAAAAATGGTTGTTTCACGATTTCACGTACGAAAATGTGGCCAATAACGCATCACGCAAAAATATGGGGGGGGGCTTTTTGGCTGCAAAATGCGGTCTGCTGGTATACAACGCAAATGCGCCATTATGGATTTATTCAAAATTTTGCTCAATGAAATTTTGGACTTCAAATTCAGATTCTTCATACAAATCTTAGTCAACGTGTGAATTTTCAAATGCCTATCATTAGCTGCTGAATTTTTTTACAAGATTTTAAAGTTTGAGAATTTATAAGATTTGGCAGTAAAAAACGCAGTAAAAAAATAATCACCCTGAGACAATTTTACGGTCAAACCTCTTATAATCTTTCAAGGTTTAAATGCTGATAAAATCATTTGTAGTTAGGAAAAAATAATAACTTTTTCATTCCCAATCCGAATCTCAGGCCAAAAAATTAATATCTGGAACTTTTAAAAATTTCCCAAAATGGCGGACTTTCGTTAAAATGGTGTATTCTCAGCATTTATGATTTCAGACCAGATAGGTGGATTCCGGGAAACGAAGTATGAAATTTGTTTTCAGTTAGGGCTTCATTTATTGAAAGCAAGTAAATTCATAAATCTCGAATGTAATACGAATTTACTTTTCGAGAACAAAAGTTTTAACAAATACACCTTTTCAACTAAGCGTCCTCGTATTGAACATTTTCCAATTTTCTTCAAATGACATTTTTGCCCGCAGATTTGGATGTAGCTGTTGTTTTCATGACCGCGGGTATGCAAAATTGTGAGATTTTCAATTTTTTTTTATTTTTTCAGTTTTTATCAGGTTTGAGATTTCCTGAGTTTTCAACCAGCAATTAAGTGACCTCCTGCAACAAGGAAACTGCTTTGGAAACGCCGTCTGGTCACTCTGTTGCCTCCATTCGCACTCATTTTTTACTCTCGTGCAGTTTCGCTAGACTCACTACATAAGTTCCCCGTACTTTCGCTAATAACGTTTGTAGTAGACAAGCTACACCAGTCCCTACTATTTCGCTTAGCTTCACAGATGGACTGGTGTATTCATAAAGGAAATATTGAACTGACCCGTGCCAACTTCTTGGCACAGCAATCTGATTGCTGCTGAGAATTTTCTGACATCTGATTGGCTGAAATTTCTCATATTCCGGTTTCCGCGAATTACACTTAAATGCATTGATTTTCAGC
>JAYJMH010080684.1:0-10172 GCA_036873815.1 Phacellophora camtschatica | reverse complement strand
AATCAACAGGCCTGGCGGTTTCGCTTTTGGTGATATGCCACTTGAGAATTGGGTGTGTGTTACATGTGAGGGAGTGTTTGAAGTGGTTAATTACTTAATCCAGATTACGTTATTAACCTATATTAATCTTTACAGAGAAAATTCCATGACTGAGGAAAATATTTTTAAAATAAAACTTCGCTCTCCAAGGACGAAATATCAAGTTTTGCGCGCGCGATCGATCACTCTCGTATGGCCACCGGGGCGTGTGTCTGCGTGCTCGCGCGCTGTCGCGCGCGTCACACTGAAAGCCCTGTGATTGGTGCACAAAGTCAAACAAATAGTCATGACACAATTTCGTAATTGAAAGGCATGTAATATGATCTAAGATCAATGATACTTTGCATGTCAAAGATTTCAAAGCCTAAGATCAATGATACTTTGCATGTCAACAGATTCAATTCATATCTACTGTTTAAATACAATAAAACAATTAATCTTCTATCTAGATTAGAGACTTTGTGCACATTGGTTATATTTTTATTTCTATTGTTCTTCCATTACTACCTCTAAAGATGAACACTGAAGATCTTCTCACTCCAGGGTGAATCCTTAGCACTGCCTGCGCCATATATTAAACAATAGAACAATAGATATAACAATAAAGGCATGTACGTTTGAGGCGTGTGATCGCACAAGCACGCCTTGGTGCACGCCTAAAGTTTTCAAGGCATGCTTTTGATCGCACATGCAATAGCTCTATTCAGAGCGCTAATTCCCTGTTAAAATTTTAACTTTTAATGAAAATATTCTTTGAAAAACCGAATAATTTAAAAGATTGAATAAAATGGACGACAACACACAGAAAAAGAACAAGAAAACAAACTGGATGAAGAAATCACAATTGAAGAAGAATGAGACATCAAACTTGACATGGGAGAGCGTATTCGATAATTGTTAAAAGTGTAATATGATATGAAGATTGATTTTAACCACAATGTTAATTTGTTTGACCCTGAGACTCCTGTATTAATCTTAAATGCAACAAAGTTGTCTCCCACGTAGTTCATACTACTCCACTTTCGCATGAAAACGGATCTATTTTTTCAGTTTTTCACTGTGACAATGGAGAATTTTAAAAACGCTGATGAAAATGAAGCCAAATGAAAACAATTTGTTTTGAAAACAGATCATTTCCAGTGTGAACACCAAAAATGGAGACATCTGAAAAAGTTCTCCTTTTCGAAAAAAGACCGATAGCGTTTTTTTCCGTGAAGCAAATGTGAATTTCAGCATTTCTAATCATTTTCATTTGAGAACGGATCAGTCTGAACGGGGATATAAATAAGCTTTGTTTTCAGCAGCAAAAACAGATCAAAATGAAAACAGAGTTGTGTGTACGAGGCCTGAAATAACATTCATTTTGGCCTAAAATCGTTATTGCACGCCATTGCACGCCTAAAATCGCCAAGGCGAGTGAATTGCCACACGCCCACTAATATTCATATGTACAGGCCTGACAATAGAAGAAGGTGCTCTGTGCCAAAGATCTTGTTGAAATTAGCCCCCAGATTCAGTCTGATTCTCAATGAGCACAACAAAATTTACAGATTGGTTTTCCATTGTTTTAGTTTCTTTTGGTGCGAGAATTGTGCGCCCAAATGCTTGGAATATGACCGATGCAACAATTATGAAAATAATGAGAAAATAAGAGCTGCACGCCAACATTTTTATCTAGAGGGGCATCGCCCTGAAATGGAACACCCGTCATAATCTTAATTTTTGACCTCTTGTGTAAAAGTAATAATGAATTTTTTTCAAAAGCGCGCAAAAAATATTAGCTGACGCCATCTCTTCCCTTTCTGTTTTTTATCGCTGCTGTATCCAGAAAGAATTAATTTTGCGACATTTTTAAAAGTGTTCACCTGAAATTGACTTCGTGAGTATCTTCGAATTTTGTCAATGTTTTTTCGTGGTACTTGTTTATCTTCTTGGCCTTTCTCCGTTTCCTTTCAATCTAAACAAATTTTTCCTTTTTTAAGAGGTAAACATTCCTTTCCTATTCAACGTGTTGACGAAAGAAAAGAGATATCGCAAGCAACTTTGACCGGGGGTTCCTCTCCCAAGAGCACCGTGATTGACCGAGTGTCGCCCTCTTGAAACACCTGTGCCTTCCGATCGGCTTTTAGATTTGTCACGTGCGTGGTGTGCCAATCAGAGCAAATCATGCGGTGGCGCTTACGGTGTTTTCTTTGCGTTCCAAGAGGGCGCGGGGCCTGAATTTTTCTTGTTGAAACCACTGCTTATACATGCCGCTTGTACATACAAGGAAGTTCACAGAAGTTAAGAAACATTTTATCAGTAAGTAACTTTTTTAAAGATTGTAGGCCGAGCTTCAAATCGTACTTTTATAATTAAGTTGCTAGCTATTTTGTCATTCCCATTCCATTTTATTGTTTTTTTTACTAATTGCATCCTTGGCAATAGAAAGATTGTGCTCGTTCAATTGATTTTGATTGTGTTTGTGAAGAAATAACTAATTTATACAAGGCTTTATCATTCCAAATAGAGGCACGAAAAGAGATTGCATAAGCCCTATAAATTTTTTTTTTTAAGATAGGGATTTTTTATCGTTCTTTGATTTTTCGTTTTCTATTCTGTTGAAAACGTTAACGCGAATAATGTAGAAATTTAGGCCCAATTAAAATTTTTGTTTTTGAAAGCAAGAGTATATTCTCCAACTAATATTTCTGTAGTGGGGCCTTACAAAAACCTTTTGAGAAGTCTTTCAACTCCCAATTTTTTTTATACAGGTACTTTTAGTTTCTTAAAATTTGGGAACTTTTATCATTAATAGAGATTAAAAATTGAACTTTAATATCCGAATTAGTACTGGAATGGTTAATTAAAATAATTTTCTGAATCTAATTGAAATTTTTTTAGGGCGCTTAAACCACCTGGATGGAAATCAGAGTGGCACTGTGGACTGCGTGTTCTTTCAAACAAAAAACTTGTTGGCTTCATCAGTGGTGTGCCAGCTACTATTCGAGTTTATGAACAGTGAGTATTTTGGTAAAAACAAACGTTGAAATTTTGATTGCAACTGCGAAATGACAAAATGGGGTAAAATGTTTTCATTCTAAAACATCAGACTGACTTTCCCACCTTTCGTGAAATAAGGACAATTTAAAATCCGGCTTCATCAAAACCCGGCCACTTAAAAATTACGCAAAACAAATTTTTCTTGAAATACTGAATCAAATTTACTTTGCAAATTATTATTGACTTTTTGAACTTTCGACTTCATAAACCTGACGAAAACATTGTAAAACCCAAGGAATTATTGAAAAGCCTTAAATTCTCTTGGGTTGGCCTCTGGAAGTAATACCCAAGGTAAAATTTGTCTAAACAAAGAAGGCCAACTAATTTTTGATGAAAAAACTAACACAGAAATTTTTAAAGATTTCTTTGCAAATCTCGCATCTGATTTCGTAGAAAACTTCCGTTAAAGCCACATAATCTAGATTAAATAAAAGAATATTACCAACCTTTAAATCTCACCCCCAAATCATTTTCTTTACTTCCCACCAGCGTGGAAAACGTCCACAAACTCTTGGAAGATATTGTTTCCGCGAAAGAAATGGGTCTTGCAGGGTCGTTTATCAAAGACGGTGCTCTGGTTTTAGCCGCACCCATTTTTCAATTATGGAATATTTCAATGTCACTTTCGGAATTCAACAAATGCTTGTAAACAAGCTAAATTAAAACCACTTTTTAGGAAGGGATCAAAAGGCGAACCAAAAAACTACCGACCGATCTCTTCACTACCTATGATTTCAAAAATCACAGAGAAAGTGGTACATGATCAGGCACAAAAATATATTGACCAACACAAAATTCTCTATAAATATCAATCCGGACTCCGGGCCCATCACTTAACTGATACATGTCTATATTGTACCTAAGTGATAGGATTCCCCAAGGCTTCGAAAATAATGCTTACAGGTATGATTCTGATAGACGTTCAGAAAGCCTTTGACACCATAGACCATAAAAGTTTCGTAATGGAAATGGCCTACCTTGGACTTAGGGACGAGACCATCCTGTGTTTTAAATCATATCTAGAAAATCGTATTTTTTCAGCCAACATAGGTGAACGTTATTCTAATCCCGGTAGCCTTACATGTCCCACAGTGATCAATACTTGTTACACTGATTGTGGCAATAGATTGTGAACTGCGTTTGTATGCAGTTGATTCATGCCTGATTTTTAGAGATAAATATATACAGATAATAGAAGAAAACTTGAATAGAAACTACAATTCTTTATGTGATTGTTTGTGGAGAATACGTCAAGTATTAACTTTGGTGAAGACAAAACAAAAAGTATTCTTTTTGCTCGCACTAAAAACAAGAGCAGAAACAAACTGAAAATTAATAGAAATGATATTCAAATAAAACAGCAATTTCAAATTACATATCTCGGATGCATTCTTGACGAAAACCTTTCTGGTGAACCAATGGGGACGAAAATACTTGCTGAAATTAATGGCAGACTCTTTTATTTTACAAACTTCCAAAACTGCTATTAATTGTCCTTATGCAGCCCCATTTCGATTATTCTTGCTCTGTGTGGTATCCTGTGTTGAAAAGCAGGCTATCTAAGAACATCCAAACAGCACAAAATAAGTGTATTCGTTTTTGTTTTTCTATATTCCAAAATGCCATTCTAGTTTAGGGGTACATGTTTTTTTTGTTTTTAGAGAATATATCGTAAATTCTTAATTCAGTGGCATAATGATACATACATACATTTGCTCCGTTGTTCATTTTTTGAAGGCTGCAAACGATAAATAAAACCAATATTGCGGAAGTTGCAACGAACAGAATATAAGCAAATGAATATTTTCTTCCTACCAACTCATCTAACTTTTCCGATATGACTGACACGAAATTTGAACAGAATAATTAATTTTCTATAAATTTAAAAAGTTTTGCGATGAGGCTGCGTACGGATTTTGAGCAAAAGACAAAAATTTGACAATTTTCTGTCAACCATTTTCAACAAAATTTTGTAAATTTCGAGCGATATTCATCACAAAATTTCTCGATGTGATATAAGCTTCAAAACTAGACTAGGCAAGTATGGGGATAACTGGAATTCTGAGAATCTCAAGCATTATCGTTTTTAACAGCAATCTTGGATGCGGGGAAATACTTACGTTGGCACATTTAAAAGGCCTAAAAAAAATTCAAGTTTGCTTACCAGTGCTGCGAATGAAATTTAAAGTATCAGCCCAATTTTTCTGGCCTATCCCATCGTTATTTTTATTTTGCTCAGTTGTAGAATACCTTCTGGGAAAATCTTAATGAGGCTACGTCTAGTATTGAAGGAAAATTTTGACGAATACAGTAAAAACCCGCATATAAGAAACCAGGTTTTTCATCCAGGGTATTGTCTCGTAAACAATAGGCTATTGTTTTACCTATTGTTCTCTTTAAGAAATCAGCCTGGATGTTCTTAAAAGTGTGTTTCTTATATGCGGGTTTTTACTGTAAATCCTTCGGTTTCATAATTTTTCTGGTAATGGCAGTGAGAACAATTCGATTTTTTTGAAGTAATTTCTGGCAAAATTCCAAATTTGTGAAATCAACATAGATGCGCAGGAGCAAAGTGCTCTTTGGTCAGCAGGACAAACATTTTCCCTCTATACTCAAAAGCACTAATTTTATTGAAAAATGGTTTTTGGCAATTTTTATCGATAATTGTGCTTACATTAGAAATTATTTTCTGAAAGTTTGAAAAACATTGATATCATTGAGGTGAAACATTGAGTTCATGCTTTGCAAGGAAATTAAACGCCTTTATCCAAACTGCGAAAACTGATGCGTGAAAACTGAAAACGCATGCAAACTGAAAGAGTCTTAGGCCTAGTTCGAACGCCGTACTTCTGGTATGCCGAACCTAATTGATGAATTAAGCACATGAGAAGCACGGCGTTTGAATCAGTTAAGTACGGCAGTTTTAATTCAGTACGGCAAACATTGCAAAGCACGGCAGAGCTTGCCGTACCGCACGACTCTGGCATGACTCTGTTTCAAACGTCGAACTTTTCATGTACCGAACTAAATGCATAATTTATTCTAATTTAATTCCCTTTCCACAACTCCTTTCTGTACTCTTACGCACATGCGCAATTCAAAAAATTGTGAAATCAACACGCCACGATTTCTCTAAAGCAGAAAATATAAACGTTTGACAAAGGTCTGTCCTGTGAACACCAAGTATCTTTGACTGGTTGAAAATGTCAACGGTCGTTGGGTTTGTGCCATATTAGATAACACGAACATGTGAGAAACACTGCTTGTATCCTCTTTTTCTATGTGTTATTGCAATCTAGTGACGTTTCTGAGTAAAGTATGACTTGTCGTTTTTGTTGGCCATCATGATAACTTTTAATTGGGCGCTTTTTTAGTACTTTATGTAAACTTTTCTCAAATGTGAAAAACAACACATTAAGTGCCTGTGTGAGCGTTTGAACTAGGCCTTACACTTAGCCCCATCTTACATAAAGAGTATGTTTTCTATTGCAGCACAAGGAAGATATTTTCTCAGGTCAAATGCATATTGAGGGGTGTGGTAACACAAAACAGTCCTAGGGACGAGAGCACCGCAACCAAAACGGTTTCACACAGAGTTTGCAGTTTCTTTTTGTTTTGTCTGAAAGTAGATTGAGTTCTCGCATTGCATACAGGCCCATTGGTGTTTTCGTGAAACGTAACTTTACTCCTTATTTCATGGTAAAATTAACCAGGCAGAAAACTAAAACAAAATATTTAATTAAGAATTGGACAGAACTTTTAATTCCAGTGTTGCTATCATGATTGCAGGTTGCTTTTCCTCCATTTTTTCTACTAATATTGACGAAGAATTGGTTAGCATTCATTTCATCCAGGCAGAATGCCTCCGCACTATGTTTTTGTCGACAATTGGACCTGAAAATAAAATGTCTGGGATTTCTACTTCTCCATGATATATTTTGTCCTATGCCGAACTAAATTCTGTGAAAGATGTACGCAAATGACAGATGAAATTGAATAAAATTGATAAATAGATAAAATTGAAAACTTGATGAAAAACAAAATCGAAAAATTGGATAGAAGACAGCACTTTGAATTCCAGTGTCGCTGTAAGGCCTGTCATGATTGCCGGCTTTGCCTTTGCTCCATTTTTCATACTAAAATTAACCAATAATTGCTCAGCATTTCCTCTTCGTCCAGGCAGAATGCTTCCTTATTTTTTTTTTGTCGATAATTTGACTGGAAATTAAATTTCCACGGATTTCCATTCCTGCCGAATTTATTTTTCTCAATGCCAAACTCATTTCGCAAAATTGGAAATCCGCGGAAATTTTTACCTGCGAAGAACAGTAGAACGATAGATTCCGCAGTATCCGCGAATTTACCTGGGAATTTTAAATGTGTACCCTCGTGGATTTTTAGCGGATGGATATTGTTTTTGGATCACCCGGTATGTTTTAGTCTAATTTGCTTTCTTTACCGTTATGTGCTAGTTAAATAATTTGTGTCAAACTTTCGTTTAAAATGCCAATTTCAGTGTTTTGATAATTTTTTGACGAATCTCTTTGCGAATAAAATCACACTTTTCAGTTTCTGAATTTTTTATTTTTAGTGAGCAGGTCATGGCAGAGATAAATTTTTTGTGTGTTCACAAGAAACTGCGATCAAAACGGATGGCCCCAGTTTTGATCAAAGAAATAACGAGAAGAGTAAACGTGGAGGGAATTTTCCAAGCCGTGTACACTGCGGGTGTTGTTTTACCCAAACCAGTTGCAACGTGCAGGTACTCTTCCAATTTTTTCTGCTGTTGTGTTTGAAAACCTTTTATTATTTTTTGTTGTGCTCCCTAGCATGATACCAGTTAAATTCTTATATTTGAATGGTAGTATTAAAATTTTTAAATGTTCAAGGTAATTAGTGTTCTATGCTGTTCGAATTTGTCAAAACGAAGAAGTACATTTGGATTTTATATTTGATTATCACATTAACTTAAATATATTTGAACATCACATTATCTTAAAGTATAATGTTTGATTATTAATGGTTGTATTATAGGAGTAATAACATCACGACTCATAATGTCAATATTCAACTGCAGATTGTTACCAGATGACTCTGAAAAGAAACTATTTATTTAATTCAATAAATAGGTTAACTGAGTTTGTGAAGTTTCCTGTATTTGTTACAGCGATGACTTTATGCTCAGGACGTGTATTAACCCTTTTAGCTCAGGAAGGGTTTATCCCATACGGCTCATTGACAAACAACGTAGAATGTCATATTTTCTGAAGGTAAATGTGTTAATTTCAGATATTTCGATGTATGTTTTTCATATGAATTAAGTTGGTTTGCATGCCCTACCCCCTGCAAAATAAAACATTAATAGGATTCCTTGTTTATCAGAAATAAATCCGGGTGTGAAAGGGTCAATGATGTGTTATATAGTTTTTGAAATAAATTTGTTGAAATTTTCAGAGACCTATTCTAACCAAAGTGATGTTTCTTAATGAAAATTTACGTTTCAACCACGGGCTTTGGTTAATGTAAAGTTTTCATTTTAAATCCACTTTGATTTCTCTCTTTCCACCTGTCTTATTTTCCGTGTTTTCATTTTTGTCACATGGAAGCTAGAGGGAAGAGGATAGAGAGAGAAATGAGCGTTTATGTAATGACTTCAGGGTAGAATAATCTTTTGTTCTCGTGGTATTTTCCTTGTAGTATTGTTAATTAGTTTGGAGGTAGCTTTATCAGTATCTTGTATTGTAAATTTTAATGGCTTATGAAAGCACTATATCAAATGCTAAGATAAATATTGAATATTTGACATGTATACGAGATTAGTGAAATTTTCTTTCTACAATGAAATTCCTGCCAACAAAAATCCTACTGCAATTACAATCTTTTTACCTCAGGTATTGGCATAGATCTCTGAACCCGAAGAAATTGATCGACGTAAAATTTTCACACTTACCAAGGAACATGACAATGCAGCGTATAATGAGGCTTTACCGATTGCCACAGGTAATCTTTAAATATATTTTCTTGATCTCTTTTTGCACCCAAAATTGTCTTTTCTCCTTTTGCTTTGTTAGTGGCCACGGTTCTAAAGCTAGATTGACTTAACCCTATTCGTGGATCAAAATGTAATTTTTCATTGTTCTGAATTTGATCACGTGACTAGTGTAACACCATATTTGGAGAATGGTCAGCAAATAAAAGCTTAAACTTATATACTGGGAGACCCAAAAAAGCGCAAAGGATTTTACAGAGCATAGTGACTAAAATGTAGCTTAAACAGCTCACGAATATTTTCGTAGTAGTTCACTGACTGACAGTTAACTTACCGATGAATATCGTATTCAGCATTATTGGTTCCTTATGAGATATTAATCTTCAAATCTCAAATCTGCATTCACCTCAAAATAGAGATTTGGCCGAATTGCCTATAGAAATCAATTTAGCAGGGGGAATCGCCGAGATCTTAGCACAGAAAATGTTATTCCGCTTTTTACCCTTTTCAATACCATGATAGTTTCTCTGCAATGACTTACGATGTCATTCTCTAACGAGCATAGAGGAAAAATCTATTTATGCGCGCGCAAGTTCATTGATCAGGTTTTGAAAAATTCCGCGAAGCGATAAATAATGGAATTGCTCCCTACCATTACTACCAGTGTCAGCAAGGTTGTTCCGTTGTTTATTGTTTGAAGGTTGCAAACAATAAACAAAACCAATATGGTGGAAGTTGCAACGAACACAATATAAACAATTGAATATCTTCTTCCTACCAACGCATCCAATTTTTCCCGACATAACTGATACGAAATTTGAACAAAATATTCAATTTTCTATCAATTTATAAAGTTTCGCGATGATTTTTAGAAAAAAACATCGAAATTTGACCATTTTTTGTCAAATTTTAGTAAATGTCGAAAGATATTTACCACAAAATTTCTCGATATGATATAAGCTTCGGAACTATACTAAGCAAGTACGGGGGTAACTGGAATTCTGAAAATCTCAAACATTATCGTTCTTAAAGTGCCTATGAAATGAAATTTCATGTTCGCAGGTTTTGGCTTTCCCTGGTAGAATAAAACGCGCTGATTAAT
>JAYJMH010080673.1:0-10172 GCA_036873815.1 Phacellophora camtschatica | reverse complement strand
GAGAGTGTCATTTGAATTTGAATATACATTCGTTATATTAGGATATTAATGTTATATTCGTTATATTATTTTAAATACTAGGCTGCAATGTTTGATTTAACCGTATGCTCATATATAGATCATCCCTACAAGCAGTTATGAGGGAGCGATGTTTAGGGCGTGGTCACAAAAGAATTGGGTGTGGTCAAAGTGCCCTTCAAATGTTGTGCCCCCCCACTATTCGAATGCTTCCTACGTCTCTGGGTCTGGATCCGCCCCTGGAAAACGATAGAGAATATTTGCAATCAATGGGGCTCAATCTGAAGAGTCAGTTTCTCAAATATGGAGCCGTGCAGTATGCTGGCGGTACGAAACGAATATGATGTTTTCTTGACAAACAAATGAGTATGCGTGAGACTGGCTGAAAGAACTTTCATGCGCAGAACGTAACGGCACGAAATCTTCCCGTGTTCGACCGAACACTTTTAGTATTCGAGCTCTTAATGAACTTTTCATCTCATGTTATTAAAAATAGCTGTGTTTTGGAGACATACCCCGGTAACTTGGGAATATGCCCCATATCAACCATGACAAGTAACGTAAACATTCTTCTAGCATTAGTGTTTCTTGACAAAAAACCGCGAAACTTTTTCCAATGTTTCTTAAAAATGTAAGTTGTTGATTTAATCTGAGATCTCAGAGTTAAAGTTGCTCTGTGACGTGTTTAGCGGCCTTTTGTTTCCTTTTACCTAAGATTTTATCAGGAAAACCGACCACCACACCAGACTCTTTCTGGCTGCAATAACGGAACAAGAGTCACCATAAAAGCAACCAATGCGAAGTAATGTCTCGTTCAATTCCTACCCTGACCATCCCCCCGGGACACCCCCGGGCATTTGCACAGAAAATATTCCCGGCCTCCGGGCATTTGACAGTAAATTTTTTCCCGGCCCCTGGGCATTTGATGACGCCCCGAATTTGTACATTAATACTGGGGAGGAGCATGAAATTTTCATGAAAAATTTAGATTGCATTATTTCTGAGTGTGGATCTTCCATTGCGTCGTCTGAATCAGCAATATTTTATAAAATGTTTAGAAATATAGAAAATCTTTCGTGTTCCTCCAGAATACCTAAATTTAAAACAATGAACAACGTCGCTGACTATCAATTTTCTTGGATGTCAATGCAAGCTTTGAAGAAAAATCCCGGCCCCCGGGCATTCGCCAGAAATATTATCCCGGCCCCCGGGCACTTGTGCACAAAAATTTGTTGACCCCCGGGGGGATGGTCAGGGTAGGAATAGAACGAGACATAATTTATATAAAGTCAGAATTTTATAAAATTTCACGTGTATAATTAGCACCATAATAGACATCATTTGAAAAAACCCCACGTTTATTAGTGGCCATTTTAGAGTAACTAAACTAAGAAAACTCTAAGGGGTATTTTTGCCCCAAATTCTACAATACGAGGTTATGTCAGCAAAAAATTGAAGCATTAAAAGCGTTAAATGAAAATGCCGAACATATCTGAAAAAGATAAGCATTTATTCAAAAACGTAAGAATTGAGAAAGGATGTGTCAGAACAAGAATTAATGGAAATTCCTTAAGAGCAATTTAAATGCTTTACAACCAAATCAACCGATTTTCTGATTGGTGGAGAACAGAATGCTTTCTTTTTCTTTTTTAGGTATTTTTACATGCCAAGGGTAAAAAATTACACTGTTACAAAATTACACTGTTGACTTGCTTAATACTAGACGTCACTGGTAGCAGGCTATGTCGCTGGTTGATTGCACTATCGGAAGTATATTTACTTCTAAGCTGAGATTAGTTTTAAAATAGACATTCATAAATTATTCTTGATTCAAAGTTAAAAGTTGAAACTTCTAAACAAAATAAGCAACCTGAACATTTTTGAAAAGCAAGAATAGATTTTAAGGAACACATAAAATCGCTTTTTATGGTGTTTTACTGTCTAATACCAGATGACCAGAAAACAGTTTAGACATTTGAAAAATGTGCCAGTACAATACTTTATTTCATAATTTCACATTCAAGGTATCTTAAAGCCCATGGGGAACCCATGGTTTCATGATGCAACGCAGAGGCCCTGAAATAAAGCATTGTACCCGGCAGTGTGCAATCAATCCAACACCGTACAGCGAATGAAGTGAATCAATAATCGTGTAGTGAATCCGGTATCGTGTAGTGAATCCGGTATCGTGTAGTGAATCCGGCATCATGTAGTGAATCCGGTATCGTGTAGTGAATCCCCATCTCTTTTTTCTTTCCGCAACCCTGGCGACCACAACGATAAATTCTTTGGAGATTTAGCATTACATCCATCTTATGGTCACACCAAAACATATCCAAGAAAACTAAGAAATCCATTTAAAAAAGACGGCACAATTGCGTTAACAGCTTTTGGTATGGAGGTCTACCAAAAACATAAAATTGCCGACAGAAAGTGTCATGGCTTTTAAATATAGACTAGTGTAATAATGAAAGCGAGAGTCTTTAACCGTGACTCATTCGACCTTTGTATTCCGGGCATAGCCAGCCATTTTTAGTTAAGTTCTACTTTTATGGTCCTATGTTATTTTATCGTCCCATTTTATTGTTAAAAGATGCGAAACAATCTGGAAAGATCTTAGCCAAAATAGTTTTGACAACAAATTGCAATTTATTTATAAATACTTCTTTACAATATAAATACTTTATCAATTTTGATAGCTTCTAGACTAGTTCTAATAATTTCAAAAAGCCGTGTAAAACAATCAATTTTGAAACACAATAAAAAAACAGAAAAATAGCTTTCTACTTTTTGGCGGACTCTGACGTGGACCCGAGAATAGGATAATCGTTTCTGGGCACCCTTGTCCCTACGTCTTTGAAAACTGTAGTATAGACCAGGGTCGGTCTGTCTGGTACAGTGAAAGTTTAGTATTGTAGATATAACGTATTAGAATAACTTACTTCTTTTTGCAACCACCGCACCGTTCCTGTTATTTTATTTTTGAGTTGTGTGTTTCGCCGAGCTTGAGTTGTGTTTTTGTGTATTATGCAGCTATTATACAAGACGCATTACGAAAGCACGAGCAGTCGCCATTTTGAAACCTTAAAGCAAAGAATAAACTTTTGCATGACCATTTGCAAATGTGAGAAAAAGTAATTCTCAGGAGGTCTCCAAAACAAAGCAATTCGCAAATTCGAGTAAGAGATTGACATTTGGAACTGCATCAGCAAACTTTTTTGTCATGAAATAAATGTTCAGTAGATAATCAACATTGTATTATCAACATAACTTTAGAAGTCGCTTGTCAAACAGAAAAATTATGTGTCTAATAAAACCAATGACACTACATGTCTAATAAAACCAATGCAAAACAGACCCTAGAATGACCTTCGATTCTTGAACGGATTTTAGATGGGGTAGATGATTAGAAAATGGGAGCTTGAAAAATCATGATATTAGAGTCCTTTGAAACTAAAACCAATAAAACTAAAGTCAGAAGAAATATGCCTTGCTCCCTTTTAGAAATTGCCCAGTCCAGGAAGACGTAAAACATGTTTGTTTCCACTACGGTTCATGTCACGTGGACGTGATAGATGAAGTATTCTTTTTCAAATTAAATTGTTGTCGGTTTCCCATAGAGCATGGCAGCAAAACGTGTATTTGTCCAAGAGAAAATCTCTCAATTTATTGGTCACATGATACAAACGAAGAGAAAACAATTTGTTTTTTGATTTCCAGGCTAGTTAGTGCTGAGAATATCGCTTAAATCCGTCAAAAAATAACTTCTAAGTAATCCTAAAATCTGGTTTGTTGGCACTGTGATATAGAAAATCTGGTGTCCATGACTAGATATTTCTAAGTTAACAGTAAACTAAAATTAGTATTTGATTTTGGTAGCTTTTAGAAAAAAAAGAGAAAGCTTCATAGTGACGGCATCCAAAAATAAGCGTTTAATTTTCAAATTTCTTTCTGAATGTGTTTTTAAGCAGCATGAAATTCATTTCGTAAAACGCTATGGTTTAGAAGATAAATGCAGTCTAGACCAAAATCTAAACTTCTGGTTTGGGGTTGAAGGGAAATTTGAACTTTCAAAATTAATATCTCAACTCTCGATGCACAAATATTAACAAACCAGGTATCAATTTTTAAGTTGATTACGAAAAACTATTTAAACAATTGTTTCAAAAAACTTTGAGTGAGATTATCAATACCCTAGCTAAATAATTACCCATAGACTATTCTGTTTTTTTCTGTTCAGCGAAAATTTGAGGAAAGATCAGAGAGGCCGGTTTAGCTTAGCAAGTTGGTCATACAAGGCTAACCTCTCTATATTTCCTTACACGTCATGCAAGTAAAGACGATCAGACGATCTTTTAAGTATGTATTAAGTATTAAGTATGAAATCAAAATGGTACCACGTTACCAATAAACTAGACTTTCTCAGTCTATTTTTCTTTTTAATCAGTTTTTTTTAATGAACCTCTGCGCAGTTTTCTTTTCTTTCCCGCAGGTTCATTTCTCATTTGAAAATACTTCTTAAACATAAAAACCATATAAAGTCAATGGGGGAGCATACCCTGGGCACCAGGGCCTCAAAATTTAAAATTAAATAAAAACATTAATCGAAAATAAAAATTAGGAAAGAAAAGAGAAAGGGAAGAAACTCAAAATCTTTTTTGAGAGCGATACAGGTGCAGTGCGCTCATACCCAGATATAAACGCAGTGCCTTTGTCATAGGGGCGCTTATATGTGAGGCAATAGTGTAAGCTGAGCCCCCGCCCCCATTGAAAAGAGGTTCTCTTAAGTTGCTTTCAGTGAAGCCCCCCCCCCCCTCTGCAAAATTTGGCTCTCACAAATTCAAAAAAGAAGATTATCGAAAATACAAAGGTGTTTCTTTTCAGGGCGATGTTCCATTTAAGGCCCTTATTGCCCGGAATATTTTACTTTGCAGGACATCAACAGAATAAGATTTTCAATAATCTAACACCATTTGAATGTGACATTCATAAACAGTAACTACACAAATTTCTTAAATATTAGCGAAGATTCAGTAAGATAAACAAGTAGCATTAAATATTTTCAGCATTATGAACATGCAGTAATCCAGTTAGACCATGGTATTCCGGACACCAAAGTAGTTGTTGCAAATAATTTTCTACCACATTTTGATTGAATCATTTCGTTGTTCCCGCACAGCGTCGACTAAATTGAAAAGCAAAACAGCAGAAAGAAAGTTATAAAGAGAAAACAACGAAATGATTCAATTAATGTGGGAGGAAATTGTCTGCAGTTTCAATTTTGGCGTCTGAATTCCCGTGGTTAGACTTAACATTTTTCAACGATTTGGAGTTATCAATATTTCCGTGTTTCAGAGCATTGTATCGAAAAATAGCGCATTGTATCGAAAAATTTCAACTCGGAAAATGCAACCCAGCACAGCGAAATAGAAGTATAACGAAAATCTGTCTTTAAGTTATTTTCCCCTTAAATTCAACTCAATCAACAAACCGCTAGAAAGTTAAGAATCCAAACAAAATATACAAACAACCACATCAGGCTTTTCTTTTTTCAATTTCAGCTTGTTGAATGGGCAATTTTGTATAGAAAAATACCCATAGCAGAATCAAATACAATACCTCTGAGCAAATTAAGGGCCAAATTAAGACCATGTCCTAAGCACAGATAATGCAATGAAAGACTTTTCACATAACAATGCCCTTAAGATGCTTCGAAAAAAGCAGCAAACGCACTTTTTACGCTGAAGACCTCTTATTTGGTCTCTCTATTTTGTATTTGTTGGTGCCCCAAGCACATGCGTAGTCTGCCTTAATGGGGATAATTCCTCCTTGCTTTTGAGCAAAGACCTCTGGACTTTGACTACAGAGCCTTTGAATCCATGTGGGAACAGAAAAAAAAAACAAAATATACAATCATGTGATTGATTAGATTTGCCCGAAGTCTAGTTCTTTCTTAATCCGAGAAAAGGAACTCGAGATAAACAAACGAAAAAAGGAGTTGAGATAAATGATGAGGGCTGAGAAGGGAATTATCTTTTGTATTATTCCTCCGCTTGTTGTTGGATTAAAAAGACATTACCAGTTCTCCATTTGTTGGATAAAAAAAAAATAGACTTGCAGGCAAAATAGAGGGCAAGTCTAGATATTGATGGACTCGAA
This sequence comes from Phacellophora camtschatica, assembly GCA_036873815.1. NCBI lineage: Eukaryota > Metazoa > Cnidaria > Scyphozoa > Semaeostomeae > Ulmaridae > Phacellophora > Phacellophora camtschatica. The sequence goes on along the minus strand of JAYJMH010080673.1, from coordinate 3,995 downwards.
CAATTGAATTGCGAGTCTTACATTTCCTGTAAAAACAAGTAAATTAATACGGATACATCAATTGTAGCGAGAAGTAAATAAATACAGCAATTTCAAGTAATAATTCTACCGTGACTTGAGTTACATTTTATGTAACTCTGTGAATATGAAACAAACCTTTAATAACCGCAAATAATTTAACAATACTATCCTGCAGAAACTCTATCGATTACATTTGTTCTTTGCCGCTTGCGGCAAAAAATAGACGCCAGCACCTGCCAAGAAGGCGCTCTACTTCACATTGACTGAAAAGAACGCCAAATAAAGAGAAGGTTGCAAACTAGTCAAACCATTCCTACAACCCTTGCAATTACCAAAATCACACCATTCTAAAATTAATTGCACTTAAAAAAATTAATCATTATTTACAATACCGCTGAATTAAGTTGCATTTTAAATGCGAACATTCATCAGTCTTTTGATCTGCTCATAGGAAAGAAACATGGCAATGTTCCATATACCAAGTCGAGTAAATGCTGGAACAAATCTGTGAACAAATAAGAACATTCACCTTTAAGAAGACAAGGCTACAGATGTTGAAATCTTCTAGCGGCTTAAAAAAAATATTTTAGTTTTGAAGCTATAAATATTCTTATTTCAATTATTGATTTTGTAGTTTGTAGTTCATTTTCAATTTATAGATTTTCTACATATAATAGCACTAATATAGGCATACAATGAGAAGAAAAAATTGAAAATTATATATAGGGAATCATTTAAAAGAGGAGCTTTTTAAGTACTAACGAGAAGAGAGCCCACCCTCTTTATTGTAGAATTATTGTAGAGTTATCATTGCAAAAAAAATTCAAGGAAAGTGTCATGAAATTTCTTTACGATGACCATACAAGTTAATCCAAGCTGTGTAGAGTTAAAAAGCTGTACATCACATGAGGGCTTTTAGTTTGGGAGGAGGTGCAACATACCGGCTATTTGGTGCGTACCGGGCTACACTTGAGCTGTCTTTACTTTCGATTGCACCAATATCTATTATTTTGTACCGGGTACCGGGGCAAGGTTTACAAAGTGTACCCTAGTACCGAGGTCGTTGTACCATGAAACCTGTTAGCTGCTGCAACAACATTTTACCTTTATATCACGAACAGAGAATAGCAAGGGAGGAAATTAACTTGTAAACAGGCAAAAAACGAGGGAAGGTTCTGAACAATAATGTTAAGATGTTTGCATCATCATAAAAATTGCAATTTTACTTTTCCGTTCTAAGACGAATAAGCAATTCATAGACTTTAAATAGAAAGAAACTATTAGCGTGATAAAAATTAAACTTACCCTTTATAAAAAGCAGTGGGTCCATTTTCTTTCAGCATCTTGACTGCACAATGAAATGGATTCTTGTACTGCCCAGCACTCGAATTCATAAACCTTGTTTTAACGACATCAATAGGCGAGGCAACGATCGTTGTCACAAAACCGGCGCCAATGGACCCAACAAGGTGGCATGGAACGCTATCATCTAACAATTTATTGTACAGGATATAGGTCTTTATGATGTCATACACGACAATTTCTGTGCAGTTAACAACACTCAAGCGCGCAACATTCGGGCTCACCCCTCTCCAAAGTCCTTTCATCCCTTCAGTCTTTCCGATTGTCATATAAGCATTTAATGCTCCAGTATACTTGGAATTTCGTCCGGCTGCTTGGAATCGGATCTTAACAACTTCCGTGGGTTGGAATAGCAAAACCGCCGATGTTGCGGTCGTACAACTTGCAAGAACTTTCGTTAACACCTTGGGCTTGCCTTCGTCTTTGTCGCCATACAAGAGTTTGACGTGATCATATAGGCCAATGCGTATGCCACAGAAACACATTTGACGATGTACTGCAGCTGTCAAACCAGAGTAAAGAGTACGCACTCCTTCGTTTTTACCCACTGTGAATATAGTGTGAACCATGCCTCGATACTTGAGCTTTTTCGCAACTCCCCTTGTTTTCATGTTTTCTCCTTGTATCTACCGAACGAAAAACGAAAGCTCATCAAAATGCTTCTCGAGAAAACGTTTAAGACTAGACGTGTGCAAGTCTTAATATTGTGTCCCAATTGGGTCTCTTCGACTGGGGACACACAATGTTGAGACTTGCACAAGTTTAGTTACACTCGAACAAACACTCAGTCTCCTCCGCAGATGTATAAAATAACACATATACGCCTGATTCAGATACACGAAAAGAAACAGTAAAACTTCATAAAACGGTGACATTAAAGTGTGAGAAGAAAATCAATACAAAAAAAAACAATGCCGACTTTTGTATACCGGGTGATCCAAAAAACAACATCCGCTTGCAGGGCTGTAGCTCAAAACCCGCAACACTACAAATCACAAATTGAACATTAAACGACATCCGAAGTACAAACCTTGAGTCTGGAATATCATCCAGTCACCTGCGACCACGTTTACCTGACCGAAAACATAAAATTAAAACTGCCTTAATTCGTGAGCTTCCAAGTTAATTCGAAGAAACATTATTTATTTCCAGTCAAAATTTCTAAATTACAACAGCTTCGTTACTTTAATTGCGAATTGGGAGCATAAATTTGTAAGCTTCGCTGAACAAACTCTCAAGTCGATACAGAAGCAAGCAGGCTGTTTAAAAGTCAAAACGTGGAATTGAATGGCTTTCCTTTAAATTGACTAGAAAGCTAATGAACGAGAGCAATTTTAATTTCCAATTTTAGACAGGTAAACCTGATGACTATTTTGCCTCTCGAATCTCATTTTGAGTACGATTCAAACATTTGCAGCCACAGCACTGTAAACGGATTTCAAGCCAAAAGCCCTGCAAACGGAGATATGTTTTTGGATCACCCAGTATAAGTTTCAAGATTAAGCTCTGAGCTAAAACGATATAAATCGCAGATATAAACAAAAGTTATAAAGGAAGGTAAACCTCTGCAACGGAATGTTAAATACTGTGATAAGAAGAGCCTCAAACACAAACTACAATATCTTATATTCTTAAAATCAATTAATCACGAAAGTTAGCTTTGAACCACGTGCTTTTGAAATCGTTGCGTGTGTATTCTATACTGTGTCCTATCATCCATGAAGCAATAGAAATGCACGGGTGATGAGAAACCAAAAGAATTTAAAACACAAAAATAGATAAAACACACAACACGATTCCTAAGACCCGTCTTTTAACTATGTGTTTTATCAACAACTGTTTTGTTTTCCAATGATGACTTACCTGAAGCCTCACTTTGGCCGTGTCAATAGGCATTGATATCAATTCTGCAAACGAGGCTCCCATTCCAGCACTTAACATCTTTTTGAAAACGTTAAAAGCATTGTCTTCCTGATTTCCCAATTGAGGAATTTGAGAAACTGTGATCTCTTCGTTCGATTTGTACACCATTTTCGCAAGAAACTGTTCGCTTGAAGTTTGATGCTGAAAAACAAAAATGCATTTGATTGGAACAATGGCAGTAATCATTACGTGTACGTTGAAAACATGTTTATAATTGATAAATTTCTCGAATGAGAAACGTCGGTTGGGTTGTTGCCAAGGTTCTTTTTTACATCTAAGAGTATTACCATTAAGTTGTGTTTGATTTCTATATTTCTTAAGGCCCATCTCCACTTAATTCGCAAATTGAGTTATGCGTATATTTGAATCCTGCAAAGTGGCTGTTTCGAATTTGGATTTTCGGACTTTGGCTTATTCTGCGGAATGGGAATTCAAGAGAAATAATCGTTATACTCCGGATAATAAAAAAAAGATGTAATACAATGTCACAAAAAATCAATTTAATTTGCTTCTCAGTTAAATATTTATTTGAGGGTCGTACAGGGGTACCAGGGAACAGGGTACAGAGGCGTAGGAAGCATTTGAATAGTGGCGGGGGGGGGGTGCACAAGATTTGAAGGGCACTTTGACCACACCCAGTTCTTTTATGACCACGCCCTAAACACCGCTCCCTCATTTCTGCTTGTAGG
>JAYJMH010080662.1:0-10174 GCA_036873815.1 Phacellophora camtschatica | reverse complement strand
ATATATACCACAGTCAAATCCTGTGTCATCGTCACTCCGCTAAAAGTCACATTATCTATAACAGTCACCTTAATATTTATCCCAAATGTACAAAATCATTGTATTAACCTTTGCTAAACAGGCACATTTCCTTTAAAATCACATCTTTTCAAGTAACATTTGGTGTATGCCGGTAGAATTTACTCTTACTATTGCGGAGGAGGAGAGGAATTCATTTTCTGTTACTATAGACTATATATGCTACATTGTTTGAACCCTCGAAAACTACTACAAATTGGAAAGTTTTTGCTTTCAGAATAATGCAAAATTATAGTTTTGTTACTGAAATTGTTTCTTAAATTATTTAATCTGAGCCAGTATATGTGCCATGCACTGCCAATTTTAATAGTGTCTTTACCATTATGCATAGTTATCAAATATTTAAGTGACTCCAAAAGAGGAGTTTCCCAAGAATCGTTCTATGGCCCCTTTTTAGTTTTTCCAGCATTTTTAATTTTTAACGCCCAAACAGAGAAGAAGAAGTTTTTTTGCTTCCATCCTCGAACTGTATTGATTGTGCTTTTGGTCCAGCCACAGTAAAGCATACAATAAACCGGACTCGGTTATCTGGTTGCTGTTTTTAAGAAAAAGCTCTTATTAATAGTGCGCCCCCCTGCAAAATCTGTCTTTGGAATTCACGATCTTACTCAACTTAGGGTTGGTCTGAGCAAGTTAAACTTCCACAAGTTCAAGCATAATTTTAGGGATACCATAAACCCAATGTGCCCAACGAGCGTTCGTCGAGATCTCCTCGCTGGAATTGTTGAATTATTACGACCATTTGTACAAATCACCAATCTTTCAAATGATGCTTTGATGCAGCTTTTACTATGTGGTGATCAATACCTCTCTTATGACTTGAACAGAAATATACTCGAATTGACCTTACGTTTCATTCACTAAACTGGTCGGTTTGACTAAGATCTTTTGAAACTTCAGTTATGTACGAATCAGTCACCAAGTTCTTTTACGTCACCCACAAGTGAGTGTATTCCAATGTACGGAGACCTCAAAGACAATGGTGAGAACCTAGCATTTTGGAAGTCATCGGGATCTAGCTCAGATGACAAAAATGTGTAACTCAATTTGAAGTTGGAACACCAGAATATCTTTTCAATTTTTTTAACAGTAGTTTTATTTTAACAGATTCATAAAGATATTCTATTTTAACAGATTCAATTCTCGCATTCATAATCAAACAACATGTTGGCTTTATATTGTTGAGCTTGGAACAGCAAGAGTCTATCATCACTTTTACAGGAGTTTTGAATTGACATGGCCATTCCAAAAAATCATTCTTCGGACTGTCCTATTCGGCTCTTCCATTCCGACCATTCACAAACATCTATTGGATTGGTTCTATGTCAATGTTATTACAACAATCTTGAGAAGCAAGTTGTCTATGTGTGTGTGATTTTGTAATACAGCTTGTACAAGAAGCCATTTATGCCTAAATCTGGGTCCGAATCCAAGACAAGCTTTCATGGAATGTTTGCCAGAGCTTTGAGATTTCGCTGATCCTTTTCGGACATTTTATCCACATTTAGAATATATTGGCTACTGTTAGTAGGGTGGTCAGTCACGTGACGAAAGTTCATAAAATTGAAACAAATTCCATCTTCCATTGGATCGTTAATTTTTCTACCTTACTCAGCGAATATTTAAAGAAAATACAAGGTTAAAACCAAACCTTGATGACAGTTTCGAAAAGGTAACTGAACTGAAACAAGAAAGAGATACCATGCTGCAAAACTATGAGAGCAAGATTGATGCAGTGGCTGCAATGGAAAATGAATGTGGTTCAGTTGTGGAAAAAATGGTGAACGAGACAGCCACACATAAACAACTTTCTGTCAAACTATCAGAATTAACAAACCACGAAAATAGTTAATGCAAAAAGAGGAAGATATCAAATCATTAAAAAAAGATAAGCAGAACTTGCAATCAAGACTTATTTCCAGAAAAGAGCCACAAACATCCAGGAGTCCCTTTCCTCAAGAGAAAATGTTTTCGAAGAGGACAAGTTGCAACTAAACCTAGACCATAAAAACTTAGAGATGAGATAAAAGAAGCTTGAATACATACAAATAATGTTACAATATTAAAATATTCGAAGATGGAAAATATCATGACCACATTAGATCTACCATCATGGAACTGCTCAGTATGAATGTATCAATAAAGAAGGCAAATGATTTTATAAGAACAGTTTTGAACAATTTTGCTGGCAAAGAAATTGACAGGCCACCGTCAAAAGGTCTTTTGATTTGATTTTTATTTGGAGCACGTCACATATCAGAAATTCAAATTGGAAATACCAATTGAAAATTTGGACCTCAATTCAGTACTGGGCAATAATCTACAGGGTGACAGTACCACTAAATATAACCGTCACTACCAGAATTTTCAAATTACAACACAAGATGGTGTTCGAATATCGTTAGGTCTGATGGAAACAGTGGGACAAGATGCGGTACAATTTTAAACTGTTGGAAAGACAGAGTGTAGCAGATATTGCAAAGGCAATTTCTGCTGTAAGAGCAGATACGATACTGATGTTGAAAAGGTGACATACGAGTTGTTGGCATCAGTTAAGAATACAATGAGTGACCAGGTCGCAACAAATGGGGTCTTCTATGCATTGCTAGAAGATCTGAGGAAGGAAGTGAAGCCTAACATTGTAGGTAACTGGACATCTTTCAGTGAAGCTCAAAAGAATAGTTTAGTTGGAATAGAAAATTTCTTTGCAAAATCCACCCTCTTCTTTTGCAAAATCCACAAAAATCTGTTGCAATTTGAAAATGCTTGTCTCAAAAATAACAAAAGCAAATTTGCATTTTCATCCACCAAGTGAATCAGGTGCAGTTCGGCTCATAAGAACTGCATGTTTAGCTTTTTAGAAGAGGGGTAACCAAGCTGCAGGGCAGTCTGATGATTTCTTAGCTTATCTTGACGAGATTGAAAAACAATTGCACCTGGAAGGAAATAGGTTCAATGTTATCTTTCATAATGGTGCTGCAGTGTTCTTTCATTTGGCTCACATAAAAAACTTCATAAACGGAAAACTCCAGGAGGACAGATTATTGTCTGCTGTTCTTGAAGATTTGTAAAATTAGGTATTTGTTGCTGGTGCACGCACCATAGGATTGATATCCAAATTTAGTACTGATTGGGCCCTATTTCAGACTTCTAAGCCAGACAGATGGAGTGCTAGATTTAAACCCTTATCTTGAGCATCTCCGAATGAAGCTGAAAGAACTAAGTAATGATGCTTCACCATTGCTTGCTTACCAGTTTTAGTGAAGATGTGGTGAAGATAAAGAAGGACTGTATCCTGACAGAGCTCCTGCAGCAATATCATGATCCAGAGACAGAGATATTGACACAGCAGGCATTGGAGCACTGCATTGATTCTTCTTGTAGTCGACAAACCTGACCACAGGATAAACGCACCAATCAAATTCTCCAGCAGAAAACGAACAGCAAAAATACACAGTGCCAGATCATTCAATGATAGTGGTTCACTAATAACAATACAAATTATGATATACATATTTTCAAGAACGATAATACAGAATAAATGCCATCTAACTATGGCCTAATCACAGTAATACATATTATTATCGACAAATTCCAGCAGTAAAGTCAATACCAATAGTCACGACTATTTCTTTATTAGACACGAACTATACGAAGTAAATTAATCTAATAACCTAGGGTCGTACCTATAAGAACATGTGCGGGCGCGACAGCCCCCAGTCAGGCACACGTATATCAGGATCGACCCTGTAACAACAATCAACCATGACAACGTACAAAATTAGCAATAAAAAACCCGACTCGGGCTAATGTTTTCCTATTTTGTGCTGTGGATAGCTCGATTGCCGTGCACATATTTTGCGTTGATATAATCTCTTTACTTAGACCAGCTATGCAGAGACCTTTTTGACGACGAGGATACGTAAATTGTATGTTTATCTTCTCGTTTATTTCATGTATTGAAACGGGTTTTTTACTGCTAATTTTGTTGCCAGTGCACCGAACAGCCGAAATCTTTTACCAACGTCCCAAGCTTATACGATGTTGTCTTGATTCCTCGTGTTGAGCGAATGTTGACCAAAGCTTGCAGAGGCCTTTTATAGTTAACGGAACTTCCCAAATTTACAATAAATAAACAATAAATAACAATAGATAAGCAATAAGTCTAAGTCCAAAAAGATACACGTTTACAGGTCAATGTTACACGCTTCAGGTCAAGGTACAAAAAATAACAAATAAAATGCCCAATTTCAAACAAAGAAAACGAGCTACCATACAAATCTTACAAAAAAGCAAAATTTTCAAATGTTCAGAATTTTAATTAAACTCAATCAAGCCAAAGCTCAAAGTTCAAAAACAAATACAAATCAACAAATACCACTAACACTTCTTATGCTTGAGAGGCAGTGTGTTGATCAGTTGCCAGGTGGAAAATATCATGACCCAACAGAAGATTTGAAACTACAGTCTGAAGCAGTGCCTACATCCAATATCATTTCCGAGCGTGACTTTGCAATTTTTGATAATCTTCTTAAGACAAAACCTAATGCATCTGTGACAGCCCCTGAATCTCTTATAATGTGGTTAGACAATAAACCTTATACTTGACTTGCATCTTTGGAACAAAAGAAAAGGACCAAAGCACACGAAAATGCAAGAATAAATGTGCCAATTATTAAAGAGAAAATAAGGGAAAGAAGATAATATATTATCAAGGAGAGAAAAGAAAAGACAGAGGAAGGCAGAAAAAATCTCGAAGAGAAGAAAAATGAATTAAAGCAAAAGGTGGTTTGTGGAGAAATGAACATGATATCAAAAATTCATTAGATAAAAGCTGAGAAAGGTAAAATAAGTGCCATACATGCAACTGCAGTTTCACCTTTTGCAGAGCTCTGTATCACCCATAAAACATTTTATGGGTGATACAGAGTATAAAACATTTTATTTTCAGAAGTTTCACACGGAGAAGGGTAGAAAATTTTACTTTAGCTCATTAGAAATGACTCAGCATTTGATGGAAATAATAAATAATAATATGAAAGCAACCGAACAAAATTGGAATGATTCAACAGATGGAGAATTGGAAATAAACTCGGAAAAAGCTGAGGTCGTCATAAAGTTAAATTTCAAGAGAGATGAAGAATTTTAAAAGCTAAAGGAAGGTATAAATTCCAACGATTGAAAGCTGCTTCAATGAAACGCAGTTCTGACGGCAGCAAGAAATGTTTAGATGACTACCTAAAAGACGCAAGCATACTTGTGGGTAAAATGGTCAAGCATATATTACAAGAGACATGTGAACAAATACCAGAATGGTTTGATGCTACTGTGCTGAGTGCTTAGTGCTAAAACGCTCCTGCAATATTCAATAATTACTTTATTACAAATCAAAACAAGCATAGCTACTAAACCAAACAAACTGATAATGATTTTCAGCTTTACAGAGCAAATAAAAAATGGGGTGACCACATGCTCCTAAACAAAGGTGCAAATATTTGAAATAATCTTTATCCGGCCATCAAAAATATTTCAAATCTCAAGTGGTTCCTTGCTAGTTTGAAATCTAAAATCATTAACGAATATTGAAATCCTTAGTGTTGACTTCTTATTCTTGTGAAACCTTTATAAATCGTTTCAAACGTTTTAATTTTATGTAATCTTTTTTCAAATTATTATAGGTATTTTAAACTCTAATCGTTTGTTGTTGTATATTAATTCTAGATATGGACAATCTGTTAAAATGGACAATTTTATTTTCATTTTATAATATATTTATAGAGCGTCCTAAGCCAGATAGCCTCCGGTTTTTCTTGAGTCGTATAGAATGCATGCTTTTCCTTTAATTGTAAAATGTGTTCTATGAATAAATTGATATGATATGATATTAACTTGGCTCCTTCTTCAAGGGGCCATGGTGATGGGGCTCAATTCAACAAAAACTAAAAAGTCCTAATTTCATTGTTTTTAATGCTGATTAGTTCTCGCTACTGCTTCTAATGCTTTTGTGTTTTTCTAGTACCCCGACTCCAGGGGAGCAAAACCATGTGACTTGGGTGGGAGGTGTGTCCTATATAATTTTTGGTATATGCATTTTCGTTCCACTATATTTTTGGGTCAGCTCAAGATCTCTTTGAACACCCTCTACACGAGTAATATGGTACTGTTTCTATTGTTTCTGTTTCTTCCCAAATCTGTGCTGATGTACATGAAATTTAATTGTTACCATGGTAACAAATTTTATCAAAAAGTTATGGGTATTCTAATTTAACCACAGAACCAGTTTTTATTTATTTGGGGACCTCTTTTGTTGATATCCTTGATGCTATTTACTTCAAGATATCAAGAAAAATATGATATTTTTGGAAATACTACTCCTGTTCCAAAAATTTAAACATAATTTTAATGCTTATAAGATTGTCTAACAGAAAGAATATTCAACAAAACTGTTTGAACTACAATAAATTTTACCTGAACTACTATGACTATTAAAGTTGCCCATACTTCGCTTTACTTTGAGCCATGTATCCCAAGGTTCTTTATCAGCTTTACCTGCTTGGTTTAGAATTTGGCTTTGATCTATCATTCCATGTGAAATAGACGCAATGACGTCGTCTAGTTTGTCCTCCAATTTTAAATTCCTTCTTATACCGTATATTGACGGTTTTTGGGAGTCAAGGCTGCATCTAAAAAAAGTGCGATTTATTAATCAAAACTAATTTCAACTATGAGGCATCTGCTTTAAAAACCGTTGGGTAGAAACCTTATTTAAAAATAACACAGAGTATTAGAATGGAAGAACATATACACATGTGTTTGTGTTTTTCATGAAATGAAATAGTAAACAGTATGTAGAATTTAAAGCTAGAATTCCTCAAAATGTGCCACAATCCTAACTTCCATTGATTCTTATCTTGTTTTAAAGCTTCTTTCTTTTAGAAACTTCTCAATTTAAAAAAAAAGCACTGCCTGCAAATACTATTTCCACCCCCCCCCCCCTCTCTCCAATAACTCTAAAAACAAAATCGTAAAAAAATTGTTAGAATCTTTGAGCCCCCGTCAGTCTGCAGTAGTCTCCGACGGCATTTACAAATGCTGCATAAAACGCATTACGAACGATTGTAACGATAGTCAAGCTCAGTGCTGTAGCAGTAATCGGGGAAAGAATTACAGCGGCCCCCAATTTTCCCGGCATACTATTTTCAGTGTGGTCGCATATTTCAAACCCAGAAAAACGTTAAAAGAGCAGATAGGCTTCAGCCAAAACTTTTTAACGATGCATGAATTGGAAAAATTATTTTTAAGTAATTTGGTGAAATGCTGCATTTCTGAAAAATAAAATATTTTACCATCAATAGCTTTTGAATCTTCATCACTGAGTCCCAATGTAGTAAGTGCCAGTTTCATTTTATTGAACAGGTCGTTGTATATGCCTACTTCGAATCTTGGATTAGAGGTATGGGATAATTCTATATCCTTGATGTCTATTAAGGTTTTTATTGCCTCTTTGTAACCAACATACAGATGATAAGTGTCCAACTTGCGGCTTGCTTCCTTCGTAAAACGCAAAACTTTCGCCAGTAACGTGAGATCCCACTGATATATATCACCAGCTTCAAAAAGCTTTTCCTCGCGGTGACCTTTCAAACGAAGTCTTCCCTTTTCAAATCCGATTAAATCCCTTTTCGAATTCTGCCAAGTCGGATGAATTTTCATAAACACCTCTCTTAGTATTTCTAGTCCATAGGTGATTATGAAAAACACGAGATTCAGAAACCTTTGGCTGAAAAGCAAGAACAATGTTTTACATTTATACACGCGTTTCTTCTTAGAAACTTAAGACAACAACGGTTCAGTATTGAAAGTACTAAAAGTATTATCAAAATATTATCAAAATTATCATCAAAATTTTGAAAAGTAATTCTCGATTTCTAGTTCCTGCCACAATCAACATTTCTAGAGTTCCAGTCACAATTATACACTTGCCATTAATGAGCTTTTTTCGTTAAATAAATTTTCAAATTAATAAAAGGAAGATGATACTCAAACTTTAAAAAGATACTCAAAACGTTTAAAGTTTCTTAAAAGGTTTGATCGACTATTCAAGTTTTTCTTTACAATTTCTCAAGAACCCCAGTAGTACGTTAGACTGCATGCAGAGGGTTGTAAAGGGTTTTTTCGTGATCCGTGATTGGCCCACTCAGTGGGTCCGTGAGCCGTGAATTGAAGCTATTTTATTTCCTGAAAATCATTCTGTAAAAAACGTGATTCGTTAAAAAATATTTTCATTTTTCTTTATCATATAGAAAATCTGCAAAATATCCTTATTCCATCACAAGGAAAAAATTGGTTTTCATTTTATCCTCCCTGTCGCTCTCCTCGCTGCGATCGTCGGTTTTCTGTTTTCAATTTTGTAGCGATGGAGTGGCTTTCGGCGACAAATTTGTTGGCCAGCAGCAATTTTTAAATCGTGGCGATTTTCCAAAGATGTAGAGAGCGAAGAAACCAAACAAAACACAATTTTCGAGTTATAGAGATTTGCAAACAGAGGAACCAGCTGGCAGCTTTCATACTTCCTCATTTCTTCCATAAAACGGGAAAATCGACAATTTCTCCTTCTTTGATTTCTCTTGTTGGAATTATTATCAAATGAGAGAACAAACGAATTTACCAAGCATGTGAAAATGCGCAGTGTCGCTGGGGTCGCTGATTTGTGAAATACATGTTTCCATTAAATATCTTTGGATCGCTCCAGTCACGCCTGTATTTATGTTTTCGTCATTATTTTTGTGTGTTTTTCGTGTTATGTATGAAAATGTAAATAAAACACATACATTCCTGATCTCCTTATGATCAGTTTTTGTTAGACTAACTGTTTCGTGAAAACTATTTCAAAATTCTAAAATTCTTCTTAAGTTTTATGTTTACAGATATACATCTATATCTCGTTTTGCAAAATCAATTTTTTTAATCTGCAAAACATTTACCATATTTCAGAATTTGTAATTCTACAACACAAACCAGATGAATTTGCCCAAGTCACAAAAAAGTTCGATTTCAGCTTCAAAATGAGCCTCAATTTTCAATTTTCTAAAGCACCACCCTTTTTACTTAAAAAAACAAAACAATTTTTATTAGGCAAATTTTGACTATTTCCAGTTCAGTTCCAATCCGGCTTTTAACAGTTTAAGGACATTAGTAAAAAGGTGAAAAGATAACTATGGGTAAACAATGAAAAGATACTTACACTGCTGGGTTTGAGATATCCTTTATTTCTTTTTTTGACACAGTTGATGATTCTGGCAGTTTTGTCATGGAAGAAATGCCAGAGTCTTCACTGGGAGGGGTTGCTTGGGCAATAATGTTTCCATTATCCGTGGTAAAGTTATCAGGAGGAACCGGATTTATATCAAGGTTTTGAGGTTGGTCAATTAGAATATCTGATTGTTGGGCAGTGGTCAACATTTCAGCATTAGAAATCTTAACTTCTTTGCTAGCAGTTGACGAGGCCAGGTGCGTTACAGGTAGCTGGTTGTCTTTGCAATCGTCGGCAAGCTGATTAGTCCCCGAAAAATCTTCAACTTCTTGGGTATCTTTCTTGACATGCGTTGATAATTTCCGGGGCTTTTTCTCGTCATCCGATTGTAGATTCCTAGTCTTTGGAACGCAGAAATTTCGTTCCCCCGCATCTTTAGCATGGCAAACATTTTTCAGAAAATTTTTTAGATTTCCAAAACCAAAACTTTTAAATTTTTTGCCGGGATACAACATTTCCCATTCTTTGAGAAACCCGTCAATATTAAATTTCAAGTAACCATCTTTGTCGTTGCTTATTTTTCTGATCGTGCTGAAAACTTTATTTGCCAGTTTATCACGTTCCATGATGCAAGTATGTAGAAAATATTACTGAAAAATGGAGAGAAATTTCAGCTTCAAAATGATATCTGGGTGACCTTCATATGAATTACAGAACAGAAGTTAGAAAAAATTAATGTTTCTCAAAGTTTGTTAAAATCTGTGTGCATTTTGTATACAAAAAATAGGCAAAATTTATGACCAAAATTGAAAAGTTTGGTTGTTCCTCAGTTAATAAAGAATA
>JAYJMH010080651.1:0-10174 GCA_036873815.1 Phacellophora camtschatica | reverse complement strand
ATTGACAAGGAAAGACTGAATTTTGATTTACAATCAAAAAATTAACCTCGAAATTTTCGTTGCATAGGCACTTTAAGCTTTTCCAGAAATTATATATAATTTCAAAGAATTCAAGAACAGACTTTGGAGTATGGTTGAGTATAGAGCTGAAGTACAAGCAAACTTTTGGATAAATGTGATTTTAAGTATATATTAAAGACATTTTTGAAAAAAAAAGTTTTTAATTTAATTTTTATAAATTTTAAAAGCAGGAATTGCCATATTTTTAATTATATATATAATTAAGTTATAATTGATGAGTTGCAATTATATTTAATAGGAACGGTCTCTTTTATGGGTTGTTTAATTTTTTGTTATTTTATTTTATCCAAGACTAAAGAAATCGAAGAGAAAATGAAAGGTTTTGGCGAAAGTGCATTGAGAAATTTTTCAATGGAAGCGTCGTCAAGTATATACGATTTTGAAGGAGAAAATTATAAAGATAAAGAAAAGGTTTGTATCATTTACCAAAATTTCGAAGATTTAATTCAGGTTTTTATTTAAAAATAGAGAGTAAGGTAATATGGATCTATTGTAGGATCTTAATACTGCTTTTTAGCAATTATTTAATTTTGTTTTTGTCAAATAAATATGTTAAATTCTGTTTTACAGGCTCCAGGCATTGCTCATTGGATCGAACCTCCAAAACGTGAAAGAAAAGCTAATTATGCTGTTGATGCCTATTTCAAAGAAATGCTTCGTATCAGCGACACACCAAAAGCCCCAAAAGCTCCTCGGCCGCCAAGGCAACCAAATGTGCAAGACTTTCAGTTTTTCCCTCCAAGATTGTTTGAACTTCTTGACAAAGAAATTTATTCATACAGGAAGAGCGTCGCGTATAAGGTAAAGCGATTTTTATGAAGTTGTTGTCAGGAACGAAAATTATTGAAATATTCAGTGTTTTTAAACTGCAATTGGAGTGTGTACATTCCAATAAGAATGTTTCAGAAGGATTACTGCAGTTGAAGAAATTGTTTTTTTTTATCAAAGTAGGAATAAAATTGATTTTTCGCAGGTGCCAAGAGACCTTGATATAGCTGAAGCAACTGCAAAAACCAAACAAAAAGAGGAACAAAGGCGTGTCGATGAAGCTGAACCTCTTAATGAAGAGGAGGTCAAAGAAAAAGAGGAACTTCTCACAGAGGTAAGCTGAAACAAGTTTGCGTTGCATCATTTTGTTTGTTTGTTTGTTTGTTTATTTGTTTCTTTGTTTAGAAGAGGACTATTATTGGGTCTGAGTTTGTCTGACCAGGGGTTAACTTAAGTTAAGAATATATGAATGACTTTAAAGTAGTATGTTTTGAATTTTGTCCAAACCATATCTGATCTGAGAGATTTATTTGTCATCCCTTTATGCGATAAGAGCAGATCATTTAAATGAAAGGATTTTTATGAACTTAATTTTTTGCAAGAAATATAACTAAATTTCTTACTTTCTAAACAAGATTTTTTGCGAGATATATTTGTTTTCTGAGACTGTAATTCTAATCATTTTAATTAACTATTCTCTCTAGGGATTTACTAACTGGTCGAAACGTGATTTTAATCAATTTATCAAAGCCTGTGAGAAATATGGAAGAGATGATATTGACAATGTTTGCAAAGATGTCGAGGGAAAAAACCAGGATGATGTATTTATTATCAGATTCTTTTTAGAATTTCATGTTAAATTTTGTACGTAGCTATAGGGTTATTCAATTACTTTAGTCAGAAAGAAAATTTTTTGTCTTGATTAATAGATTTAATGACGTGCACAATTTACACTGGAAACCAACCACGACGATAAATATAAGTATGATACGAGTCAAAAAATCTTGTTACGAGATAAGACACGTTCAAAATGGGAGGCATGGGAAGCTGAAACGATGAAAATTAAAGGTTCACGGCTCTTGAACAACTTTAAATTATGTAAAAGTAAAAACTTTTTTAAATTTATCTCTGAAATTAACTTTATTGTTTGTTATTTTGTATGTAGTTGACAGCCCAAACTCAATATAATACATAAAATACATAATTATTTTCTATGTGGTTTAATTGCAATGTATATGAAAAAATTGATTGATCAACTAATTGATTGATTGATGAAAGTATTTTCCTATGAATAGGTTCGTGCTTATGCTAGTATATTTTGGGAGAGATGCAATGAACTGACAGATATTGACCGTATCATGGGACAGATTGAACGTGGAGAAGCAAAAATTCAAAGACGTATTAGTATAAAAGAAGCAATGGATGTTAAGGTACATTTTCATATCCTATCTTAGTTAAATTTTGTAGGGTGTAGCACATATAATCCATCCTACTTAAAAAGATAAATTTATGTTAGGATAAAAATATGACGTTTTACGTAGAACGGTATTATGAAACGGTTAATTAAAGGATTGCTGTCAAATTGAAATCTAGAAATGTTTCATTGCGCATTTTAGTAAATATGATTTTGTCTGATTTATGTGATTTTGTCTGATTTATGTGATTTTGTCCGATTTATGTGATTTTATCTTATTTTGTTTTCAGATGACCCGATACAAATCTCCATTCCATCAAATGAGAATACAATATGGAACGAACAAAGGCAAGAATTACACTGAAGAAGAAGACAGATTTTTAGTAAGTTTAAGAAATCTTTATGAATCGACAACAACAACAACCATTAATTCATTTGATTACCAATGAAACCACAAGAACTCAATTTTTTTACTTACTTATAGAAGTTACCAGAGAAAATTCAAAATTTTGTAAAAACAAAAAGACTCTAACCCTAAACCAATGTTCACAGACCAACAAATAAAATCATTCATTGTTTTCATTAACATTTTTATTTACCGTATTTTCTCCAATTAACGCCCCCTCTGTTTTAAACGCCCCCGGGAATTTTTAAAAGTGTCAGAAACGCCCCCTTTAAAATCACCTCTGAGGGGGAGTTTATTGGAATATTGTCCTAGATGTAGTTCCTAATACAATGAACCTCAGAAAAAGGCTTGAACATGTTTATAAATGGTAAAGATCAGACGAGATCGATATGCTTAAATGTATTTATCTCAAAAATTGTATATCGGAAACATTCGATACACTATTTTCTCCTGGCGTTTCAGCTCCAAACAAGACATATATATATATATACACAACTTTTTCTTTTTAGAAAGCTAATTAACGCTTGACAGACAGAATTAACGCTTGATAGAAAGCTAATTTGATATCCTGGAAATCACTACACTGGCAGTCACAAAAAATCTTTGGCAATCAATAAAATCACAAAAATCAACATATTTTGATTGAAAAAGGAAAAGAGTAGGAAAAGTGGGCATGTATAATGATCTTAACAAAAACGATAATTTCTAGCAAAAATGTTGGGAGAGTTTGACTGAGTTTCCCCTATGCGACACGACGAAAGCCCAAGGGAGGCAGTACCATCTAAATCGGATAGGGATGTGTGTCCGAGGAAATCTGGAGCTGACCCAAAAATATAATAGAATGAAAACGTAAACCCAAAAATATAATAGTATCGCGCATGTTATGATGCAATTTTGCTGCCTATAAAGTCTTTTTGTTAGCATTTCTGGGGCCATTTCTTAATATTTTACTCAAAAATAAAAGATTTCCTAATTTTAGGGCCAATCCCAGACCCAAAAATATAGGGCACGCTCCCTACCCAAGTCAGGTGAAGAAAATATTTGAAAAAACCACTTACGTCGTTTATCCCATCTATACAAGTGCCACCATTTTGGCATGGCTGACTGGCACATTCATCAATGTTAATTTCGCATAATGCTCCAGTGAAGCCCGGTGCACACGTGCACGTGTATGAATTGACAAAATCTGTACAATTGCCACCATTTTGACATGGTCTCGATGCACATTCGTTGATGTCAATCTCACAGTTAGGACCAGCATAACCAGCAGCACATATGCAAGTATGTTTGAATTTCCCTTGAACGCACGTTCCATTGTTTTGGCATGGCGAAGCGTAGCAAGAATCGTTGCCTGTTTGGAGAAATTTAATTTAGATTTTTAAACTAACTCGTCGATATTTAATCATGTTCCCTCGCAGATAGAAAGAAGATACCCTTTTGGTAATTACATCCAAATCTTTGCGAATTATGATAATAAAAACGGCAACAGCCTAAAATACTTTTGATGTTTAAATCCCATTCTAAAGCAGGGTTTCCCCCAGGGAGCATAAAGTTCCTTTTAAAGAAACTTCGGGCTCCCTGGTTTCCACCAAGAAACTTTGGTCGCATGAACCGACATTTTCCGCAGTTGCGCACTAAAGAAATTTACATGAAGCAGCAGCAACGAAAATCGAACTGCGCCACTTGCAAAAAGTAGGAGGTTCAACTCTTCGTAGTTTACTTCATTGAATGGATTAAAGAACCAATCACATTGCTTGAAACTTGTCGTGACAGACAGCAGCGTCTCCCTCGTGCATGAATGGAAATAGCAAATTTGCAAACGGAAACTACTTTTTGCCATATTTGAATTATTTTAAAGCATATTCGTGTGAGCAGAGTCGCCTGCTGGAAACATGGCGTAACGTAGCGCTCTTTCATTTCAAATCTCCCGCGAGTCAGTCGAATGTCGAGATTCAATTCTACTGCTTGAGCAAATGGACCATTCCAAAAAAAGATGGCAACAGGGGGCTTTTTCCGAGATTCATTGCCCTCACTGACATATTTTCCTTAAGGCAATACAGTATGTTAAAAAAATCAGAACCATTCTAGATATTTAAGAATAACTGCAATCGAAAAAATAGCATCCACTTACTTGGACATTGCGATACTGAAGCAGCACCAGTTTGCCCACCGAAAGTTCCACCTCCCGGACAAGGATAACATACAACACGGCCAACATTGGGTTGGTATGTGTTGAGTGGACATGCTTGGCAAGGAGCTAATCCGTCAGAAGAAATATAACCAGCCTCACACTGAGCTGCAAAAACGATTTCATAAAATTAAAAATATGACAAAATACTTAAATTAATACTAGATTAAAATATCTATGCATGTAAGCTGTAGTATTTTCACTAAACTCTGAGCAGTTATGCATTTCATTACCATTTCATTCACCTTTTGAGAATAGTAAGTTAGGCCTGGCTCAAACGCGCTCTTCTCGTGTGCCGAACTAAATGCATAATTAATTGTAATATATTAGATATCCCACAATTTCTTGTTTCTTCCATTGATCATACGGCGTTGGTCATGTTTTGATGAGACCTTGTTGCTTAATAGCCTCACTAGATTTAACGATGCATATTACTCTATTCTAGTAGCATCTGATTTTTATAAATATTTAAAATTTGAAGAGTATAAGTTTGTCTTCAACAGGAGCAACTTTTGTAACAATAGTGAAATTAACAAACCAACTTCAAAGAAATTAGTCACCAAAAACAAAGCAAACTTTTCATAACTTGAAAATGGAAACATCTCCTCTGCAACTCTACATGGCTTCGCTTGTTTACATCTTCCAGCTGAGCTGGTTTATATTGTTCGAAGGATAATTCGTTTGTTCATTAAACTTCTTAGACCTCTTTATTTATATTTCTACCGTGAATTTTTTGACGATAAACCTTCTGCGAAAATTTTCAGATGGGACACATCTCTTCAGATTGTTTTGAAAACATTAAAGATATAAACAGCTTGAAATATCTGTGTGGTACTATATCAGAATTAAAAACTCAGTTTCGTTATACGTAAAACTTTAAATATAAAAAGCACATTTTCAAAGCATTTTAACGTCCGAAAAATCTTTTAAACAAACCTATGCATTGAGTAACGTTTGATGCCCCTTTTTCAACTGTGGTGTTTCCAGAAGGACATTTGATGCATGAAGTTGATCTCGATGATGGTTGATACTCTCCAAAAGGACACGGTCGACAAACAGGCCCAAATCCATCAAAAGAATAGGTACCAGGCTTGCAAAATTCTAAAATTTAAACAATGTGTGAACATTAGAATTTACCTACAATTTTCAAAAATGTATACGTTTAAATTTCAAAATTAAGATCATAACAATTGATTTCAACATGCAAAAAGTTCTTGAGCGTAATGAAGAGCTAGACGAATATTTAAACAGTTTGTTACGTACCAATGCAAGCTGAAGAATGTGTTGCAAGAGTCCCAAAACCGGCTGTACAATTACTGCATAAACCTGTGCCAACGTAGCTTTTAAATGTATTCATGGGACATCCTTGACACATTTTCGTTGTTGGATTATAAACAGAACCTTTAGGGCAATCATCTGTAAAATCAAGTGGTCACAATTTAAATTTTGGGGTTCAAGATTTTTAATAACAAAATTCATCAGATGGAATCCAATTGCGGATTAATGTAAATCCAGATCAATATAAATCCGGATTGTTATAAATTTATAACTTACGTTGTAAATAATCCTAATAATCTGGATTATACTAAATAATTAAACCAAATCCGATCAGACAAAATCCTTATTAATCTAAATTTGAGTTAGTACAAATCCAGATAATTTTTAATGTATTATTTACATTGTTAAGAATCCAAAATAATCCGGCCTATTCTAAATAATTAACCCAAATCCGGATTAATAAAAGTCCTAATTAACCCAAATCGGAAAAGTTCACATCATAATCAATCCGAATCTGGATTATTATAAATTTATAACTTATGTTGTAAATAGCCCTAAATAATCTGGATTATTATAAATAGTTAAACAAAATCCGAATCCGAATTAATCCAAATCGGAATAGGTTCACGTCCTGATAAATCCAAATCCAAAATCAATAAAATAAATCATGTACAAAAATCCTACTGTGCTGCCTGCCATTATCATATAACGATTATACTCACAGCAATAAGATGAACCAACAGTGCTGCCATTGACTTCCACGTGATTCATAGGGCAACAGAGAGGTGAGAGATCTCCTGGACAACACCCTACATTCGAATATACGTTAAGAGTTAAGGGTCCATTAATTATAGGATAGCTCGGACTTGGAGGAAAGGTCCCAATTGCAGCTAACGCCTCAGTTTTGTTTGCTAATAGTACATTCAATTTTTCGATACAGCCACTGAGTGTAGAATTGAGATATGCGGTTAGAGAAGCAGCTAAAGCCGTGTATGTGAATGTTGGAGAAAATCTGACATGATCCGACATCACTAACAGTGTATTTTCAAAACGTACAGTGACGGATATTTTTTGGCATTCTGTAATATTTTGCATCTTGGTTTTCTGATAGTTTAACAAAGCAGTGTACCTGTCAAAGATCTTCACCACCTGAATGTCGGCCTCGCCGTCTACTAACTTTTTGGGATAAGTAAAATGCCAAACTGCCTTGCGACATGGTGTGACGAGTTTTTTTGCTACGATAGAAAATAGGTTAAAATTTGTTGGCTTCCACATACTCTTAAATAAAATAACTACTCTTTGTAGAGAGAAAACGAGTCTGCTGCATAACAAGTTTGTCTTAAAATCTTATAATAGGAATTTGTGTTAAAATCATGCGAGTTCAGAAATCTTACAATATATTAGCAAACACTCGCCATCTTGAGTAACATTTTGAAAAACTAAATTTTTATGAATTTGATAATACATTTTAAGTTTGTTTCACAAGAATGAAAAATTGAAGCTTGCTGATAAATTCAGTACGAAAAATTTAGTACTGAACTTCTAATCTATCCAAATCTATCAAAAATCTCAAATTGTCCATAAAATGACGTCAGAAGGGCAAACGTTGAGTTTGGGATATCATATGGAACTACATTACCTGTTAAATAAATGAAATTAAAATTGCCTTAACTCGTGGGATTTTAAGTTAACTTGAAAAAAAAATTATTTATTTTCAGTCCACGTTTTGACACGCCTTAAGAGTTTAAAATTTGAAAAGATTCACAAATCAAACTCCCCAAGTTGACATAGAAGCAAGCATGTTGTTTTATTGTCCAAATGTGGACTGGAAAAAAGTATGGTTCTTCATTGAGCTAAAAGCTCACGGATAAACCTATTTTATTTTCGAGCTTTGGCCATATAAAAGGTGATTTTAGATGATTGGATGATATCCCAAACTCCAAGTTTGCTCTTTGGATATCGTTTGGTATACAATTTGTTATTTTCATTCTCACAGGTTTCAAGCCATAGCCATGCAAAGGGGATATTTGTATTAACGTCATGACGGTTTAAAGATAATACTGGCATTGCCGTTAGCATACAATGTTGCATTTATTCCAAATTGTTTTCAAAAAAATCAAATTTACAGTGAGAACAATTGCTAACGTGTCAAATGGATGTATACGATGACAAGCATGTGAGGCCAGCTATAATAAAAAGTCAGGTATCTCATTACCAGAGCAGTCAGGTATTCTTCGAGACCAGTCTCCATTTGGACAATGAACCATACCAATGCTTGTCGAACCGTCAGCAAATACGTAGCCGCTGTCACAGTACGGAGTACATGTTATAGGTAGAGGATTCGCATGACACGACACGCCACCATTTTGTATTGGAATGCTGCAACCGCGAAGATTGCACCCACAGCCTATAAATAAGTAAATCGTATAAAGGTAAATAGAGACAAAATTTCTTATTCAACATTTTTTGTGTAAATACAGACAAAAATTCAGACCGAGAGTCAATTCACTTCATCCAGAAAGCATTCGATGACTTTTATAAAACGAAAGAGTTTCTGGAAAAGTTTTCTCCAGAGCCAGCGTCACATCCGCGGCATTAGCTACTACGGGTAATCGGCTTTCATTGATTTCTGATAAATCAGAGACCGTAATTTTTGTTCGATACAGCAATGAATTTAATGTATCGATTGACACTGCAGTATCGATTGACACTGCAGAAGATGAATGAAATTCTTCGCGGAAACACAAAAAAACATAGTGTGTAAATCACCTGACTCTAAAACAAACAATAGGTTTATTTATTTGGCATCACGAGAGAGAAAACTAAAAAAAATCTTTGGTTTGTAAAATATATTGCACGTGCAAATGGAGAAGGAGCAGTATATAAGTATGATAACGAGGCTCTGAAAACTTCGTCGATAGTTGTTTTGTCGGCGGAACTAAAGTAGTTCAGGTAGTTCATAATAAATATATCAGGAATTCAAAAACATTATCATCGCAAGCCCAGCTTGGCCTATTTACTGTCTGCACGATATTTTTACGTCTGCTCACAAACAACTAGACTGACCGATACTATACCGTCATCTGAGACCCTTACAGTTGTACTGTAAAAAGTAGACAAATAAATATAGTTATTTGGGTTTGAATGAAATGAATTAGAAAATAACTCACCTTTGACAAATACTTCAATGAAGCAAGTAGCTCTATTTCCTGATGTATCCACCGCGGTCATAATTACTTTATTTCTTGACTCCGACAGAAACTCGGTTCCGTTCGGTGGGCTGAAAACAACCGTTGCAATACCAACATTGTCTGTAGATGTCCCCGCACCCCAAGTCACAACAACCGACAGGTCACTCGATATATTTACGTTCTTCGGACAATTTGGGATCGGTGGCTCCTTGTCTTTGAAATAAAATCAATAAAATAAATTTTTAATTCAAAATAGTGTCTCGTTGTTAGTAATAACAATTGAACAATACCAGCAGAACAATTAGACGATACAATTAGAATAATTAGCTATTGTAATTTTTTTGTATTCGACCTCTGAAAGCAAATAATAAAAAAACAGCAATCCTGTGGACACTATACAATTAGAGAACCGAAAGCTTCAGACATGAAACAACTGATGGAAGGAAGGTGGAGAGTAGATAATGCAGTTTTGTTTAGATTTTTACTTCTACATAATACAAAAAAGGATTTTATTTTTGGATAAATTACTCCAAAATGTTTGTCTTCATCTGAAAACGTTTTGTCATATACAACATAATATCGAGCAAATCTTTATTTGAAAGATTTATTATTTTATATGGTTGGACAGAATTTTATACGCTTTCCTTACGTCCTATTGAATAAATATTGAATTAACATGGTTGACACACATGTGAAGATGAATGGTTGGTTTAACTGACATTACTGTATGTGAGCAATTTGCTAAATTTATCTTTCTTGTTTATAAACACCGAGCTGAGACGTGCGTGAGACGTGCATATATTTATTATTTTGATTGACGTGACCACAAGAACGTAGAGGCCAGTATT